>JAQIVE010001486.1:0-24659 GCA_034698285.1 Sminthurinus bimaculatus | reverse complement strand
ATTTACTCTTCCATTAAATTTTTAATTATAATATGCACATGCTAAAGTTGACGTTGATTTCAACTTGAGCGAGCAAAAGGTGATGTACGAAATACGAACCAGCCACCAACCATCATCATCACTGCAAGCAAACTGAGCATGAGAGCAAATGAGCAATCGCTCATTTATTACCAGCAAATATTTTATCCCTATCTGCCGCATTATTATACTTATATATATAAATACATGATGAGCTCTCAAGTCGTAAATATGGTAAACAAGAGAGAGAGAGAGCCATGCACAAATAGAATGGCATGTACTCATTTTATATTATTATATTGTTTAACTTTTAATAAGAGTTATAATAATAATAATAAACTGCGTAGACTGGAGATATACAACAAGCGGTTGTAAATTTTTAGTTTATCCCTTCACTCTCTATCTCGAAATTTGCTGGGCATTAAAGAGCTTCTGCAAATTTTAATTTGGCTTTGTTTTTTTCTATTTGAGAGGAGAGTATCTTAAAAACTGTAAAATATGGAAGCGTTTGCTCTTCTTGTCATCTCAAAAGTCTAAAATCAGATTGAAGCGTCGCAAAATCTCTCTATTGTCAGCCAAACTACTTAAATTATTATGACAATAAAATAATACAAGTTCCATACTGATATTGTTTAACCTCACTCGCTCTCGCTCTCTCGTTATCTCATTTTTACAGAATGGAATTTGTAGGAAATGAATTAATACACACTATTCTATAAGTACATTAAAATATTATGCAAAGCAGCAAATGAATGAATGATGAAAGAGAAAAGTGACAGAGTACGAGGAAAAGAGGCACTTTTTTCATTCATAACGCGATGTTTTACATTTTTTAGTTTACAATTTAAAAGTGATGATTGCTACCATGATTTAAAGTACAGCCCCTTATTTTTCGACCAATTATTATCATTGAAGCTGAAAACTTTTAAGAAGTACATACACAAGTAAGTAGTAAGTACAAAATACACGGTATAATGGAAAGGAAAACGAAAGCCTCTTTTGCCTTGTGTTTTTGACAAGGTGAGATGAGCGACTATTTGTTTTGTATTGTTGGATACTATTATTTTGTCTTGCATATTTGTCTAGAACTCTAGAATTGGGCTGGAAGAATGGACAGGCCGAGGATGGATGAAATATTCTGAGAAAAAGGAAAAGACGAAGGATAGGTATATATACAAGAAAAGTCAAAATGTGCATTGTGCATCTCTCCTTTTGTTTGACAGGAGAATTTTAACATTCCACTCTTGTCCATTCCATATTTCGATTTCGACTCGAGCCACTGACGCTGAAGCTGAGTTGAAATCCTGTTGCATGTACAATGTACAAGGTATAATGTACATACATAGTTGAATTGGGGATGAAATGTGTGGAATTTTGACAATTTGGGAATTTTGAAATGAAACAAATAAAATAAACAAATAAATAGATGCAACAAGTTGTGTGAGCTTGTGTGTGTCCTTGGTCGGTTTTTGACGATTTGACTTGTGAGTTTTTGAGTTTCTGGAGTCTTTCTCTCTCTTTCTGGCTCTCTCTCTCTCTCACTCGCCCATCATAATAATGACAAAGACCGCCTTGGGTTTCTCACTCATCCTCAACAGAGAAAAGGCAAAAGTAAAGGGAAAAGATTGAGAAACGACGGCACTTACGCATATAAAGGTATACATGTATTATATTATACTCTATATATATACACATTATACACATCTATCATTTACTCTTTCATTTATGACTGCTTTTCATTTTCAATGTATCCTTATATTATATCAATACATTTTACAGAGCAAAACAGTATAATAATAACAATATACAAAATATCGCTCTGTGTGTGAGATTCCCATATGTATACATTATAGGGAAACACGTTTATGAGCTCCCAATTTCTTGTGGAAAAATGCACATTGTACCAAGAATAGAAAAAAATACACTAAAACTGTGGTATAACAAATCAGTTCAAAGTGAACCAACTAAACTTTAGGCCCTATGAAATATTTCAAGTATTTTCAAAAATTTCATGTTTTGCTGAAAATTCTGAATCCATTTCAAAAAATTATAGTCGAGACAACTTTATGCATTTAAAAAAAATATTTTCCATTTTTGAGAGCTCCTTATAACGAGGTTTTAGTGTAATACAAAAGAAATGAACGACAGTGACTCTTTGATAAGAGTGTGACTAAACTGACGAACTGACTGACTGACTGACGGACTGTCTGGACTGGCCAGGAGCCATCATCATCATAATATATTTCACATTGAATATATATACATGAAAAACTTCTCTTTGGTGGTCTTTTTCGTCATTTTGTTCCTTTCCCCCAAACTCAAAGGTTTCAATTTCAACAAGGGGAATGAGAAAGGCAGAACAACCTTAGAGTGTTTCTTCGTATGCATGCGTGTCTTTATTTTGATGACGGTGGACCCTCAACATGACCAGCATCGCCATCGCCGTCATGCACTGGATCGCCATCCGCCATCCATGATAACTATGTACTATGTACATATGTATGTGTATGACTTTTGGCTGTTTATCCGACCAAGAGGTATATATAAGTGTATATGGCGCTGGTCATTGTAAAATAAAATAGCATAAAATGTAAAATAAAAAGAAATAAAAGAAAGTACTGTTTGGAGTTGGAGAGTTATATATGTATGCAGTTGGAAAAGCTGGGATAAATAGCTAAAAGTACGAGAGAGATCAGATAACTTGAATAGACAAAGTCAAGAGGAAGAAAAGGAAGACACAGATAATAACTGATTGTTATTGGCCCTTTCCGCTCTCCTTTTGATCCTCAAAGTCGGAGAAGACGCCTGACATTTGGCACGGAAGAGATGATGGATTGGGAATTAGGAATACACTCTAAGCTATCTATTATTTTACTCTCCACTGTAAATTTTCCTTTCGGTTCGAAAAGCTTTTGTTTCGTTATTATTAGGCAGGGTCCGATGGACGGACGGATGGATGGATAGATGTATAACTAGATGGATGAAATGGGGACTGTAAACTTTACATTGTAAACCATCAATCTATAGTGTGATAGATGGATATATGGCGGCTGTGAACATTTCAAGTACTTTGATACAAAGTTCTGTGAATTTATGTAAGAAAAATGAATAGATAGCTATACTATGTACATACATATGTATTGGGTTAAGTTTATTATTCTTTTAGTACAAAATTTTAAAATCTATGTAATTCGGACTTTATGCTCGATTTTCAAATATAATTTGTATGCACAGATTTTCATTACACCAATAAAATGTTTTGGAAAATCTTGGTTTTTCCAATTACGAACCTTCTCCAGTCTCTATGAATTCCTTTTTCTCCAGTGAGCATGGAGGAAAATGGAAAAGGAAAAACCGTGAGAAAATGTTCTCAAACGAATACAAACAAAATGCATTTTCATAAGCAAATGAACAATGTACCCAGATATGTGCTAATTGAAATGATAAAGATTCGGTTGAAATCTTATCGTACATCTGTCATAACTTCAATAATTGCATTAATATATACACATAGTGGTAATTTAATTATGAGGGATCGTGCGATGCGAATGTGAGCTATTTGTTGTATTTTGTATTTATGTCTAAAAATGTGTGTTTGTATACATATGTGCGTGAGAGAGGAAATGGAAATGGGTGTAAATTGAATGAAGGAACATTCTGTAGGTATTATATTATATTATATGTTTACAAGTTTACACGGACAAGTTACAATGTGAGCATTTATTTGGATTTAGAATTTGGAACGTCATCGTCGTCGTAGTTGTTGTCTTCCTTTTCGTCTTGGTCGGTCTCCTCACTTTACATTTTCCATCCTTCTTTGCTTCATTGGATTTCTATTAGTCGCCACTTTTATGTTCATTAAATCGTCGAGTGTGTATTTATGTATTATGTAGTACACATTTTACATGTACAATGTGCATACATATTTATAAGAGGAATGAAGAAGAACTCGAGAATTTGTTTACACCAGCTCGCAATTCACTGCGTATGTACAATGTACACATACATATAGTCAGCCGACAGTCAGTCAGAGGCTCAGTCTCCAGTGGATTGTATATATTGTATTGCATTGGATTGGATTGGATGTGTGATGGGATGTGATACAATAATACAATACGGTACAATACAATGCATTAATACACACATAAGGCATACATACATATTATGTGCATACACATATTCCAAAGTGTAGACAACAACAAAACAACAACGTCAACGAAATATCATCACCTATAGATACAATACATGTAGAATATAGATGGACTTGACTATACGTCATAAACGGGGAGATACATATGCATATTGCATATTCTGTTGATTCACTATTCACTTATTCTCTAGTACGTTGTGTGGGTCACGATGAGAGAAAATTAGGATTGTGTTTAGCAAATGTATTAGATATTGGAGATAATATGGAAATGGATGCAAGCATACATGCATACACTTTCCTATATTTGTATCTAAATATACACATGCATAAACATACAGAGAGAAAGAGAGACAGTCTCATGTATAGTTATATGTATGTAGTTTGAGCATCGGAGTGCTAAGCTAGCTTGTTTTGATTTGATTGTCTGACGGTCGGATCAAGTGACAAAGCTTCTTGCCAACGGACTAAAATATAATAAATAATGCTCATAAATGCGTATCAAAGTACAATTTATGTGTGTATGTCTCTCTCTCTCTCTCTCTCTCTTTATGTCTCTCCATTTATTGTTTAGTTGTTCGAGTCAAGAGTAGAGTAATATCTATCTATATACACATACGACTAAATATCTAGTAATATGAATACGAATACGTACGAATATGAATGTGTGTACGCATTATAATATGAGGAGAGATCGAGGAGTAGTTACTTATGCACAAGTATGCAGGATGATGATGCTCTGTAATGTGTATCCAGTATCTCTAATGTATGTTATGTTATGTAGTGAAGTTGTACTGGTACTTGTGCTTATGCTGGTGCTTGTACAATGTACAGAGTTGGAGAAATACATAATAATAATAATTGTCTGCTCATACACTATCAACTTCTATGTATGCTATTGCTATACAGAGCAAATTCGATACACTGAAGTAAGGCAAAGCAAAGCCAAAGCCAAAGCCAAGCAAAAGCGAGTAAAGAGCCTGAAATACATAGAGATTCGCCTGTACACAGCGTTTAGAGCTTAATCGTGAATTGCTGTCGAAGAGAGATAGTGTGTGCACAATTTTATGACTGTGAGATACCATATCCATCAAGAGAGGAGGCGGCAAGGTTCAAAGGAAATTTATTGTTCTTATCATATTGGTGATAAGGCCTAAAGGGATAGGAAAATAGGAATGCCTGCCTTGATTTTGTCGGCGACTTGACAGGCTTTTTTCCTCCTCCTTTTGCCTTTGCTTTGGCTTTAGCTTTAGATGTGTTGCTCTGGCTTTGGTTCTGGCTCTGGCTCTGGTTCTAACTCTAGCTTTAGCTCTGTCTCTAGCACTAACTATCTGTATTCCTCTGTACATTCAAGTGTATGTAATGGTGTAGTGTATGTATTATGTATAGGCAAGGAGGCAACCATAATATTTCCCTGGTGTACATGTAATGCTGCATACTAGTGCACTATAAACTGTAAAGATATTCCTTCATAAATGTACATGTGTGTATGTAATGTGTAATGTATGGTGTGCATATTACATGTACAATGTACAGTTTACATGGAGCAAGGAAAGACGAAGAAGAAGAAGAAGATACACTAATGTATGTAGTAATACAGAGAGTACAGAGAGGAGAGAGCAACAGGCAACATGTTCATAGCCTGGAGGACTCACCCGTTTCTCTCTGGTTCTCTACATACATATTAGTATTATTATTATTATATGTTTTGTTTATATGTACTACTTTTGCCTTTGCCTTTGCTCCTACTCCTTTGGAATGAATAAATATGAATATATATAATATACCATATATTATATTACGATCATACTTACACTGGAAGCTTTGTATGTATACTGCACGACATACATGTGTATGTGTGATAGAGAGTGGCGGGTTTCTTTCTTAGCTATACTCCAGCCGGCACCCTCAAAGAATGTTTTACGGAAATTTCTTGAGGCATGGAGAATCGTATAAGAGTACATAGAATACCTATACACACACACACACAAGGCATACACCTACATATGTATGTTATATAAGGGTATTTTGTGCATTAGGAAAAGCAAAATATGTATGTGTACTGGCTAGGCAATGTTCTATGTTTTACATTTTATTATACTGATATTGTAATGTATTGGTGTAGTGTACTGTAGTGTGTAATGTAAGTTGAGGATTTCCCCCCTTGCTGGAAGGGTCCTCACGACAAGACAAGGAACCCCTTCATAATCATCCGTCCCTACGTCCATACTGCTGTAGTATACTGTATACAAAATAGGTCTACATATCCTTATAGGATACTTCCCTTTTCTCCTATAATAATAAATACATGTTTCGAAGAAGCATGGAGAAATATAATATGCATGCACACACACACTAGATATAAGGCAGAGGATTGGGTAAATGCATTGGTGCATTGTTGTCGAAGGGCCTTGAGTGAGCATCTTGGAGAGTGGAGCTAGACTTCGGTGAGAAACACATGGCAACGACCGACCGTTCTCTTGGTTCTCTTGGGGTGGTGTGGTTGTCAAGCTTCAAGTACAAAAACTACCTCCTCGCTCTTTTTATCAACGTTCAACAGGGGGTTGAATCTTCAATCCAAAGCCAAAGCCAAAGCCAAAGCAAAAGCAAAAGGCGAAGCAAACCAAACCAAAGCCATGTAATGTAATGTAAAGTAATGTGTAATGCAATGCAATTCAATGCGATGCAATGTACTGCAATACTTCACTTTACAACTTGAAGTTATACACACACACAACATACAACATACAGTGTATTGCGTTTCTCCAACTCCAGCTCCAAACTCACAACTAAATAGATGAACTAATGTTGAGGCCGAGATGGTGAGGAAAATGTTAAAGCTAACTACTAACTATGCCATAGCGTGGAAGCAGAAAATGAAGAGCAAGACGAGTAACTGGGATATATGCTCAAGCTTTTCCTTTGGTTTATTCATTGGTAAGGTAATATTATTTTGTATATACTGTGACTTGAGTTGCGAGAATGGAATGGATGGAGGTTTCTTTCGGTTAATAATAGGAGGATAATATGGTGTAGAATGGAGAAGCGAGCAAGGCAGGAGCAAGCGACTGAGTTTTCAGTTTATATACGCTGTATATATTGTGTGTGTGTAGAATTTGAGTTTAGAGGGGACGACCGACGAACAAGAGACTGAGAGACAGAGACAGAAAGAGAGAGAGAAAGAGCCAAGAGCCGACCCTGATAGAACTGGGAGGCTTTTGCTTTTGCTATACTCTCTATTCATTCTGTTTGTAGTGTATGTGTATTGTGTGTGTGTGTACTGTGTACTGTCTGTGAATTGTATAGGCAACATCAAAAATCTTTTAACTCCACTCTCACCAGTTGCTCTCACATCCTCCTCGCTCACACCACATAGAGAGAGAGAAGCGAAAAAATAAAATACACAGCAAAACCAAAACCAAGCTCACCTCCAATCAACACAATAATATTATTTTTATTTCATATTATATCCCACTCCAGTGCTTATACAACAACAAAATTAATATTAAAATTTTACATGTTACGACTCTTGTCTTGTACTTTTGTGTGTGTGTATTTTGGAGTTTGGAATCCGTAGCGTTCAATTGAATCGTGGTTTACTCTTCTCGCTATATGTAGTTACTCCATGTGTTTATTATCTGTCAACGCTTCTCCCTCAAAGAGAGTTAGCGTCATCATCAGCACTTTTTTACCGAGATAATTGTTGGTCAACTCCAGTTTGTTAGTTTAAGTGTGTTTGTGTGTGTGTGTGTGTGCATAGTCGTGAGCAGTATTAAAACTAAAATAATAATATAATTGGAAAAGCGGCTTCAAGTTTTGTTGGTGTGTGTCAAGTCACAGTGATTATTGATATTATTAATAGATATTTGATAGAATAATAATCATCATCATCATCGTTGGAAAAAAGTGCCTTGGTTTTTTTATCAAAAATAAAGTTAAAAGTTAAGTCTGTCAGTGTGTGGATGTGTGTGTGTGTGTGTATTTGTGTACTCATATGTATGGATATGTGATTGGGTGGTGTGTCACCAAGAAATAGTTTACAAAGTACACAACAAATATCTTCTTGCTTTATCTGTCTCCCTTCTCTCTCCAAGTATACGAAATACTACATAAATACACTAAATATCTATTCTACATGAATACGGAGACACAAGGAGAGATTTTTCTTATCAAAACACACCACATCATGTCTAAATAAATATATAATACATGTAAATAAATACACAGCCACAGCGACAGAGCCAGAGAGAGATTTAAACAGAAAATTCAAAATAGAAAATACAGTAGTTCGTTTCCCTGTCTGCTGTGAGCCTTCAAAAAATATAATAATACTTGAGCTCAAGTCGATCATTCTTTTCTCACATAGTCGACATATTATATATTATTAGTTATACATACACTATACACAATATAATAATACAATACAGAGGAAATATTTGAAAAGCAAATATTATTTCTCTATACTAATATTGGACTGGAGTCACACTTGGATCTTGAATTTATTGTATTATACGTTATACACAGTTGATTTGATCTTTGTTTGTGTTTAAACGAGAGGGGGACGAAGAGGAGAGAAAAGTGTGGGAAAAAATTGTAATCTCGACCTCAAATTTCGGTAGTCGTACTCGTACTCATATATATTGGAAATTTGGAAGAAAAACAAAGGAATCAACATCAAATCAGTCTCGACCGTGGATATATGTATACATATCTATTATGTGTCTGCATCTTTAATCTTTAATACGAGATAAATAATTTAATTACTCTGTCAACACTGGAAGATTTCACAGAAGCCAAAGGAGAACGTCAAATAATATCTCGTGTTTACAAAGTTTTCACACGGATTTCACATTTTTTGGGTGCAAACACAAGATAATATTGATATAATAATACTACAGTTCACATTGTGTAACTTGCTCAGTATTCAAATTTGAATTCTTGACAGTGTCCTTAGACGAGTTTCTCTTACATACATATAAAACCTGCCAAGTGTGCGTTATTCTTCAAACGGTTGGACGAGGACTCTTTCAGTGGATTTGAAGGAAAAGGAATTTTCTTGGTAAAATATTGGCCTCTTTACTTGACGCCCGCTCCTTGTTCTTTTCTGTTGAAGTAGGAGGAGAAGGAAAAAAGGAAGAAAAATACCATAGAAAACAGTGCGGCAGTATTAAAAGTACACAAAGTCAGAGTCAAGGCAAAGGAGCAAAAGTATAACTAATAATAAAGTATAGGAAAACTATCCTCATTGAGTATCGGATGGCACTCCAGTTTCAATTTTCACATTCGAATTCGAATTCACAGTCAGCGTCTGTCGTTCAGCTCCAACCTCAGAGGAAAATTAGTATACGATGAGTTAGCTTCAAACATTAACTTTAACTGCGTTCCAGCACCGTTTCATTTGCTGTTCCTGCAGTCTCGCAACTCAACGCATCGCCTTGCTGTGGTTTTTCTCTGGATATAATATAATACATACATACACATATTATATCGATATATCTTCGTCTATTTATGAAAGCTAGAAAAGAGTGAGTTTATATGTAGAAATGTGTGTGTGCATGTGAAATTACATGCGAGTTCCCTTGTTTATTATTCACCGAGTGCAAAACGGAACCAATTTAACAACAAGCGTATATATGGATGTATGTATAATGTAATATTTACAATTTATATGTAGTATGATATACAGTACACACATACATACATACATACATACATGCAAACTCTCATCTACAAAGGACCTGCCGAAAGTAAAAAGTTAAAGTGTGTTTGTTTGTGCTGAATGAATGCTGTTGATGCAGATTTTTTCTCGGCTGTTATTTCTCCTTCTACTTGTTCGTCTCGTCGACAACTTGGAATCGACGACTTGCAGTACCTTTGCCATTTAAACTCAAACCGACAAATAGACATACAATATATATTTATATACACACTGAGCACCAAGACCAAGTCACTCAATCACCCTGCTCAAAAGTAAAGAAATAAGAAGAAGAGAAGAAAGGGTGTAAATATGTATTTCAAGTATGTATAACTGACCGTCCAATATACATAGCAAAAGCAATAAGAATAATAATAATATTCACATAAATACAAATGCAACAACTATAAATGTGCGGAATATTCAGAGAATAGAATAGAACGGGGAGTTTAAAACGGAAGAAGTTTGCTAAAATAATAAAACAGTGAGTTCACCTCCCAGCAGGCCCAAGTTGCATGCTGAGAAGCCAAGGGAAAAGTTTGTTATTTTTTGCTAGTTTAAGTTCAACTTGTACGGATATAGATATATTAAGTACATACATACATAGATACATATATCTGAAGAAAATTGAAGGAAGAAAAATTAGGAATTTCTTTTTGAAAATTACGGAGAGAAATCAGCGGATTTTCCCCCAGTCATTTCATGCATACTTATGTTGAACTACAAGAGTTGAGTCCGCGACTTCTCACCCAATTGACACCATCATCGTCATCATCCTCCTCGTCGTCGACTTCATCCTCCGCATCAACGTCCACAACCACAACACTGACAGCGAGTCTCATCGCGTCCAAGAACAAGCAAGCCAAGAGGAAAAGAACCTTGCATTCCTATGCAAGTAGTGGTAGTGAATTGTTGTTCAGTTGTGCTGGCAAATGCAAGAGAAGCAGTGATTGCACAGTACAAATCATCATGACCACACAATTTATGCGCTGGTGGAAAACTAAATTTCACACGAGCACTACTTGTGGCTACAAAAACATTGCGGGTAAGTCTCACAAAAAGCTAGTAGATACATACATATTACAAAATGTGTAGGGCAAACTACAAGCTACAGAATGAATCTACACAAAATAAATATTCTCTCCTCTATACAACGCATTCATCTTTTTCTCCGTCTTGTACTACTTTTTATGTCAAATGTTAAATGAAGAGTATGTACGCATATATAAAATGCATGTATGTCTTCAAAGTAAGCTGAATTTGAAAGATGGTCAATAATTGAACTCATTCAAGTTTTTATAGCTCTCTTCTTTTTTCCCCCTGTATACAACAACATCCTTCAAGTACAGTAGGATGTTTTATTATGATCAAGGAAAATTTACTACCCAGTCTCTCTGTATTGTATATCTCCTTGGCTCTTCCATTTTCCATCGTTTTTCCATCTTTTTATTGCAGAATTCAGATGAAAGTAGCCACAAAAAATAGAATGACGTACATACATATACATACATATTATACACACCATGTTTTTAAAATTTCACAACTGCTCCTGTGACTTTGTCATTGTCATTGGATTTTTGAAATGGTCCATCTCGTTTGTTGTCGTTAGCTCGTTTGTTGTTGTATGTATGTATGTATGTGTGTATGTGTACATGTACCTTAATTTTTGAACGGTGAGACGACACGGGATAGGTTTGCTTTGACTTGGTTTTGTTTCGTCGGTTATTGGTTTGTCGGGAGAGTCACAAAGAAATGACAGAGATTTTAGGATGTTTGTCTAACTTTTAACTTTGTCTCCTTCTCGACTTGGTCGTCATCGTCATCTTCGTCTTCTGCGTCAACTTTTTCGTCTTTATCTGCTGGATTTAAATGAAAATGAATATGTACGATATTTATACGGTAAAGTAATAATATTACTTTACACTAATGCAACCTATAAACTTTTCTATTGAATCTTGCTTGTGAGAGTAGTAAAATGTGTAATGAAATAAGTAATAGTGTCATCCCTGGGTGTAGCGTTGGTAAACAGCTTATATAATAATAATAATAACCCATGTGGTATAAAAACTGCAACTTGTGAGCAGAATAAGTATGTATGAGAGTATGATTGCATGAGTGTATAATGGTATAATATCATAATATATATAGTTTATAAAGTGTGTAAAGATATCAAGTTTTTACACACACATACACACCTATAGAGAGCGAGAGAGGAGAGAGAGAGAAACAGCATAAGAGCAAAGTGGCCTCCCAAAGTTGTTCCCTGGAACGTCCCCACGCAGTCAGTCAATTGATGTCGGCAAAGATCAAAGAGGTCCTTGAGGCTTCTCTATATTTCGCCGCCATCTCATCATTTACATCCTCCCAGAGTCCACAAAAGCTACATAGCCACAGAACAGACTTAACCCTTCTCTCTCTCTCTCTCTCTTCTCTCTCTCACTTCATCGTTCATATGAACTATGTTCTACAATCTACAACTACTTCTACACTACTACTGCCTTAACTTCATACTTTACTTTACTTTAGATATCACTGGCGAATAGTAAATAGAGTGAGTATGCAGTGTGTGTGTTTTGTATACTGTGTACTGACTGTGTATAGTGAGAGAGTTAATGTAGTCAAGCCTTTAACGGACTAAACAGAGCCGCTTTCATCTAATAAATACAAAAGCTATCGCTCCAACTCTCATCTTATACACAGATACATACAGATACATATGCATAAATAATATAAACGTATTAGTTATACAGCCGCAGAGTTTTGCTCGGCTCCTGGTAAACAACAGCACAAACAGTCAAGCCACATCCTCAGCATTCGTGTGTAATGTGTAATGTCAAATGCTAATACCATGTAACTTGTAAGAGAGGATAAAATAGCGGCGGCGATGACAATGACGACAACTACGCCGATTACTACCGTACTGTCAACTGTGCATTTGGTTGCTGGCTAATAACCATGATGATCTTTTCCATGGGGATCTCCCTCCATGTATGTGTGTATGATACATACATATACATATTTTTTGGCTGTGCTTGTGTGATGACTTCAAAGTTTAAACAAACTTTTTTCTCTATAACGAATCCTGATGGTGATTCCACTCCACTCAATTCCATTTGACGATTGACGATTGAAACGCCGGCCGGCCGGCTGGTCGACGGCCGATCAACCAGCCAGCCCGACTCTATGATTCAATCATCTTGATATTATTTACAAACCACTAGACACACTATACATGCGTAAAAAGGATGAGGAAAAGAGGATGTGCATAACACAACCACTTGTATGCTAGTAGATAATAGCAATAGCTATACGTATACACTCGGATAAATAAACGAGGCTCATATTTTTAGTCGTCATTGTATGTACATATGAATGAATGAAGATTATTATTATTATATACACATTACCACTTTTTCGCACAATTGACTGACATTGACTTGGGCTACCTGAACCTGCGCAGGTTAATTATTATTCTACATTTTCTTGGTCTTGGTCTGGGTCTACTACTAGTTAGTAGTTAGTTACTTCTCCACACCTTTTTACACAATTTTTTTAAAGACTTGACTACTGACGACAATAAACATTTAGTTTGCAGAAATTCGCTGCGTGCATTCGTATTCATATTCATATTCATATTCACATTCACATTCATCCATAGCTGAGGGCCAGCTTCTTGTACACAGTTTTTGTAATAAATATAATTCGCATATTTCATTGCACATACACACCATACACTCTTTCTTACACTTTGCTGCTGCTCCTTGTTGAGTAACAAAAGACAGGCAAATAATAAAAGGAAGAAACGAACAAATGGGCGGGTTGCATTAAAAAAAGTTGGAAGTTGGAGAAGTTGTCTTTTGTTAGATGTATTGAATGAGTCTCCCAGTGCTCACGCTCACACACCATCCTATGAATGTATAACAATTTGGTAACATCTGCACTGCACCTACATTTATTTCATAAGTAATTGACAAAACGAGAAAAATGGGGAGGAAAAATGTTGACCGTGTGCGTGTTGTGCTGCTCCTGTAATACTGTTGATGTTGTACGAGTATATTGCATTTTTCTATTAGCTTTACCTTTCGTGACAGTATGCTTGAGCTTAGTTTGAGTTTCATGTTCATTAATAGTAATAATGTGAATATATATATGTGTGTGTAGTGGGTAAGAGAGTTTCGTCATTCATGAACAATGATCACACAATATCATGTTTTTACATTTTTATTTTATAATATAATTGTTATAAAATATAAATAATTATACTGATATTATAATTTTTAATTATTTGTAATAATTGGCTGTACGATGTCGGAAAGATGGGTATTTATTTTAATATTTGCTCGCTGTTCGAATGCTGTTTTTACTGTCCAATTTTCCAAGGAAAAAGTCAGCTCTTCATTTTTCATTTCCGCTTTTCTCGAGTATCTAACCCATGGTTAGACACTTACACAGGCAATGGATATTCCGTCGTCCTGACCATTACATACGATACAAACTACTGTTCTGAGTACAACAATAAGTACTTTGTCCAGAAACAGAGAGAAAGAAGAGGGAGAAATAAAGAGATATTTGGGAAGTAGAAATGGGTGGGTCGGGGATTCTGTGGGTATGTATTATTATTGGGTATTAGTGACGGTTGTAGCTCCTAATCTTCATTGTTGGACAATGGTAATTAGACTTTCGGTTTTTGGTTTTTCGTCTCTTCTCTTTATGCATGTATGTATACGTTATGTACATCCTGCGTTTTAGTTGTACGTATGTACATATTATGTGTTTATACATTGAGTGTGTGTATTACCAGTTGATTAGCTCAAGTCGGTTGGATGGACGATGCGAGATGCAATGCATCACATAACACAGCATGTTATGTACATACATACATTTACTATTTACAGAGGATACGAAATATGTATAAAAATATGTAGGTTAGAAATTACAAGAAGTAAAGCCAGAAGTAAATACATAACTGAAGCTAGAAGTAGGATTTTGTTTTATTTGTGTAGTCAGACTGGAGACCGAGACCGCCTTTGACGACGTCTTTCTGCCGTCCTTCCTTCGTCGTCGATCTTTTCCTCTTCTTCTCTGTCGTCTTTTTCTTTTTCTTCTTCTTCTCCTTCTTGAGGAAAACATATCTATCTATCCAATATCCATCCACATTCACAGTCACCATTTTCATCCCTCCTTCAGTCAGTCAACATATATACATACAATGATATTGATGTTGCTGCTGCTGATGATGATGAGTTTATGGTAATTCCAAGGAACTAACTAATGTAAGACCATTCCATGATGGACATTTCCAAGTCTTACATTTCTTACATGGATGCATACCCAGACTAGAATCGTATCGAGTAAGCAATAAGCAAGCAAGTCGTGGTAGAAAAAGGAAAAAGTCCTTCTTGGAGTTCTTGGACTTGAATTTTTCGACCAAACGCCAAATACCTTCCTTATACATCTATACTTTATATTGTATATTGTATACAGACAGATATTACTTGTATTATAGGATATTATATCACGTGTAGTTTGTTTGTCGGTCCGTTCTCGGTGAGTAATTGGTCTAAATTAGAAGTCTGTGGCTCCATCAGCATCTAGTCTTCATTGTTTTACATGAGTCACTCATCCTCCTCATCCAACTTCCACATTACGAGAGAGATACTTCCAACTTCAAACTTGAGTTTTAGCTCGCCTTAATCTACTTTTCTTTTCTCTCTTTCTCTCTCCTTTTCTGACTAGACAAAGCCGGCAGTTGACAGCCAAAGCCTCCATTATTATCAGTATTTTTCTCTCCCTTTGTGTCACCTGTTCTCCACTACATACATACATACACTCTCCGACTTGAGCACAGCACTCTAAAACTCTATAAAACTAAACTCAAATCCAGTTTCAAAACAGACAGTGTAGCTTAGCCTTAGCGCTAACAATCTTATGCAGCATGCATGTGTATTATCATATTATGGATATGGATTATATTATATTATATACATAATATATTCTTCAAAGTAAAACAAGAGAGACGAAGGCCAGGCTAACATCCTGCCACATTCAAACTTAGCTCCAAATCCAAACCAAATACCAATATTTATTAGAAGCTGAATATCTCCATCTGTATGTACATAATATATGCAAGGTACAATAAGTATGCCGATAAAGGAAAAGGGAAAAAGGTATGAAATGGTGATGGGCTGGATTCCATGTAAAATCCAAGTATATGTATGTGTGTATACATTATACATACAAAAAGTAGATACAGTGTACAATCCTTTATGTCCTTTTCCTCTTGCCTCTGCTTACTTTGACAAGATTAGTCACGGGTCAAATCCCCATAAAAAATCATGTCGTGCCTTCCTACATACAAAACAATACAAAATACAATGTAATACATGCATACACACATATGCAGATGCATGGATATTATTTATATGGAAGTGATGGTAAATGCTCCACGCTCAACCATCCATGCGATGAAGACGAAGACGAATAGGTAAATGTATAAGATATACATTGTATTTTGTACATTAGGTTTAGTTTCACTGTTGGCTGTGTTATTGTTTGCTCATTCTCTTAGATATTTATTTACCGTCCTTATTATTGTATACTTACTTGTACATTATGATTAAATCGGCCATATTATGCTATATTGTAGTCTACACGTGGGAAAAAACAAGAAGTCACCTTAATGTGTTTGTCTGCATGATGCCACGTCTCTTGATTCTTGATCTTGGTGTATTTTTTTCGATATGTGTATAGTGTATACACGGAATTGTGTTTAGTTCAACGTTTTGCGATCACCGTCAATCGTCGGTTGATCATTTGTAACAATAATGAGCAAATAATAAAAAACAGCCCAGCGAAGTCTAAACAAATGGCCGATACTATGGTCAATAACTGTATAAGGAAATATAAACAAGGATAATTGATAATGTAGAAAAATATTGCTGTATTTAATGTTCATTTCTTAGACAGAAAATTGCGTAATATCTGGACAATATAATAAATAAATTGACGTGTTGTTCATCTCGTTAACTAAGTTCCAAGATGTGCACACATGTTGACATCGAGAGTTTCTATACCGACTTGTGTCTACACTTGTTTTCTATAATGTCGGACGATTGACTAATTGACAATTAGTGACAGCGACTGTCAAAGGGACAATGATAATTTTTTAGCCCTAATATATATTTGCTCTTGAGTAATGTTTGACATTGGCTCGTTGTTGTGTGTAACTGTACATACATACGTATTTGATACACAGCTTCAACCATCAAAAATCAGCGTCAACGTCGTATGCTATACATACTGGCAGTATTTTATTTTATTGCCAATTACCATGCGATTTCCCGATATTTTTCATGCAAAATTTTTCATGAGCAGATGGAAAAGGTTGAGATAAAGATTCAATTGGAGTGTCTCTAGTTGGCTTCAGAGTTGAGAATCAAGCAGCAGCTAAGATATTGTTGTTATTAATAATGGATGAACGTGTGTGTGAAGGAGAGAGAGAGAGAGAGAAAGAAAACGAGCGTTTGACAACTTATACCTCAGTAAGAGTCTCATAATTGTGGTAATAATGCATTTTTGTTGAGGCATTAACACTCACCAGGGGAGCGCGTTAAGACTCACTCGAGGAATGCCGTTGTTCTTGCTCCATGTTATGTGAGCTGTACATTGTACATTGTGCATGCATGCTCTCTCCTCTTCTTTCTATGCATGTACCTACTTAACGTTTACAATTTACACTCACTTTTCTATCTGGAGGTTATACGCAGCATAATGTATAATAGGTACATATACAAGTCGTAATAGGTATCCGATTGCAATTGGATTGCAGTGGGGTGAGAAGCAGAGGGATAATAGTATTATATTATATTATATTGTATTATACATTATGTTGAACGAAATCTCCTCGGGTAATCTTTCTCTACATTTTGTGTGAGAGTGTATAATGTATAGTTACAATTATGCTGCTTTTATGCTTTAAAATGTAACGTACATGATTGGTTGGGCATAAAATACAACAAAGGAGAAAGGGATCCAAGTGCAGAATCCAGAAGGAATGTGAGGTAAATTCACGGAAATTTTTGGGATGCCTTAAAGTGTGTGTGTGGAGAGGAGTGACCAGAGTTTAGATTTAGCCGAAACCCCACACAACTCAACGTTCTAAATAAATGTCAATGCCAAGCGCCAAAAGTCAGGATCGTAAGAAACGAAAAAAAAATCATATTTATTTTTCCTACAGTTGATAAGGAATAATGTAGTACAAATCTTTGCGAATCCGTCTGTGCGGAATATTGTAATAAAATATTGCAATAACAACAAGAAAGATGACGATTGACGATCAACAAGCAGGGCAGACGACTGATTGTGAGGCCAAAAGATTTTTTGTATATCTCTAATCAACGGAGTAAAAATCATCGTCAAAAGAAGTTTGAAAGTCTTGCGAGAAGGAAGATAAAGGTTGTGGTGGTTGTGGCAAGTCAAACTCAAATTCAAACTAAAACTCGAGCTAAGACTCAAAGATTGGCTTTTAGAGCGGCAGACAGAGCAGACAGTAGAGAAAGGAAGCAAGGCAAAGATATAGAATACAGACAAGACAAGTATTACAAGTTGAATAAGCTTTTGCACAGACTAGACTTGATCGCTGGTCGGCTTGAATTGTTTTGTAACAAGAAAAATTGTTCATCATTATCAACCGACCAAGGAGTAGAAGCAAAATAAAATACAGAGAAAAAGATGCTCGCCCATAGTCCATCCATATAATATACATAATAGAATGTATGGTATAAAATAAAATTGTATCATAACACAACATATCGTTAATAAGGGGAAGGATCACATGAAAATATGAGAGAGTGGTGGATGGTGGAGCAACTGCTTCATTATAAATCTGTTCCTCTGGATGGATGGATGGACTCTGGGATGTTTCCTCTTGTGCAAAACATATTATAATACACAAACAATATGTATGCCTACGTATTTATCATGTACTTGTAATGAGTATAGTGTATGCACATACGCATATGTAGCACTGAGTTTTACTCCTCTTATTATCACCAAGTCGGACAAACTGACTGCCATGATACTGATACTGATATACATACCCTTATATGCTCATATGTTTGTATATTCACTCACAACTCACTTATATCAGATGGAATTCGAAATGAGACGAGGCGAAATGAATGAATGGAGAGTGTAATACTGTATGTACTCTTATGTTTAAGTAGCTGTAGATGGAATTGTAGTCCAAGTCCAGGGAGACACACCCGACTTTTCCTTGACAGACATTCCTTTTACTTCAATAAGTATACATACAACAAGTATCTACGGACGAACTATCAGTAGATACAAACTAAAACGACGAGTAGCTGCTTCAACATACAATAATATGCATGTATAATAAATAATAAGTAATAGTATATAAACAGATATGTAGTATGGTGATTGTGGTTGAAAGAAAAACTACTCGTGGACCTGCAATACAGAAACGAGCCAACTTATATTGTATTATATCTATTTAGATACTTATTTATTATGGTCTACTATTATTCGTCTCAACAAGTAATACTGAGCGCCTTGCACCAAAAACTGAAGCCAACAAAGCAAAAGTAAAGTAGGCATGGTAAATATTAAATACATGCATATATGTAGAAAGATATCGAACACCTACTCGTGTCACCTCACTAGTATCGACTCATATTTTCACTCCAGGTGAAAGTGACCAGTACTTAAACGAATTTCCGTGATCCAAGTAGACTTGTCAGTGCGTCGCTTCAAATCAGACTTTGAATTGTGTCTTTGTGTTATTTAAATCCTTCTTTTTACTCCTTCTGCCAAACATAGTGAAAACATAATACATAAATTTAAAAAAATCTTGGAGCTCAAATTCTTACATTATTTGGTTTGGCAATCACTTATAAATATTGCTTGTATTGTCTCACGTTGCGACTTGGAAAAAAGGGCGAATATTAGTATTAAGCATCAATATGGAAAAGTTGGGCAATATAGATTTCAGTAGATTGGTGAAAGCTCAAGAGACCAAAATGAAACTGGACAGACTTCGTTCCATAAACCCCTTCACAATATACAAGCAGACGCGTGCCGATGCCAAATTAGAAGCCATTCGTCGAGCAGAAGATTAGTAAAAAATACCTTTACATTACATAAAATGTTGCATTCCGACAACGAGAAACGCACATTTTTCACGTTGCACAACCACACACAACGTTTGTTTGCTGTATGTATAATGTATAGGTAATAGGTATGAGGCTGAACCTCAACAACCCACACTGGTACAGCATCGTCAATCGTTCTTTTCTTGTAGCACCTAAACTTCTAGGCATAAAATATACCCAAGTAATATTGTAATAAAAAATATTGTGCCATGAAAAGTTTCCCTGTTAGGGCAATTTATCAAATGAACTAATAATAGTGAAACGTAATGGAAATGGAGAATGAACAAATATAAAATGGAGTTTTGTGTCCACCCGTTGGTGGTCGTTTTTCATTGGACAGAGTGTAGAGTTAGAGTAGACTCAAAAATAAAAAAGTAGTGATATCTGCATCTATAATACATTCTATAAAAGCAGATTGCACAATAAACTGTTATTATGCATCATATATGTCTAATACCTACCTACCTTTGTTGTATGTATACATAAAACGCTGTATTTTATGCTATAACTATTGTGATATGCATAAAACAAACTACAATGGCACAAAATATTTCAAAAAATCTAAGTATTATCCCTCAGGTATGACTGTAATTTACAATATAATACAAAAAAGTACTATCCATTAATGATAATAGTTATTACCAGTTTAGATTATTGCTGTTGTTCTAACGGCTGCATAAAAAGTTATGAATTGCACATGATAGTATGAGGTGATTTTACTAATCCAACGATATTTTAGCTCAGCACTTAACGTAGTGTGACAAGGAGACTTGAATCAATTTACTATGCCGGCCTATCTTTTAACAAAGGTTTATTAGCAAAAGACACAAAATACTACAGTGATAAGCTATTTTCACTAAATACCATGTAGAGACAAGAGTGTAATTTAAGGCTACGAAAAGGCAGCATGGACTATGGCGATAAGATGAGATGAGCAGTAAGCATGCATGACTAGATTTGTTTACTTGTTTGTTGATTTCTCGGTTCTCTTTATGTAGTAAGAGATACGAATTGACAATAAATTCGAATGTACCTATATTATCCATACTCACTGCTCACTGTATGGTCCGTATACAAACCAAGCTGAGTTTACTATGCTTTGTATTTATATACATTCCTGTAGGTGAGCTATTTTTCTGTCGGTTCCCTTTCCTTTTCACATCTCCTCTTACCAAATGCTTTCGGACTTAATGAATTTCTCCACCTCTCTTTATTGTATTTTATTTTCCCTCTTTTCTACACTGCACAACATGACAATAGAGATGGACTATTGAATGGAATGGAATGTACCTCATGCCCTTTCTTCAAACTCTAGAGACCTAGAATGTATTCAGTATTCATATACAAAATGCAATACAATATGTATGTATGTACTACATAAAATAAGTGAGTAGGGACGAGTTTACACTTTGATTTTTCCCTTTGAGCATACGAGGACGTAATGGAAAAAAGAAGGAATTTTTCCTATGCTCTTCCATTATTTGTAAACTTTCACTCGCAGAGGAGAGACGAACAACGAACACCCATGCAGGGACTGTCTCTTTCACTCACTACTTTCACCTTTGCACACTTCTTTTCAATCTCTTGGACTGCTTTAATTTGGATTTGACAACTACATATTATTATTTATTATATGTATACGCTGATACGGTGTACCTGTGCCTTTGATATATAAAGTTGATAGTGACTTTTATCCTCCTTCAGGTTATCCTGTGATAACCTGAAGCTTTGTTTTTAAAACTGCGTCACAAAGGAACGTAATAAAACATAATATAGATTTAGAACAGCTGCAAAATGTTGGCTGCAAGAATGCACCGTTTAGTTAAGAAAATAGATAGGATGGACAATCCTAAGAAATCGGCCAAGATGCAATCGTCATCTGAATTTGTATGAAATTTAAAACGTTTTTTTGGTATAATATGTTATGATGGGTTAATATTGAAAGTTAATGAAGATTCTATTGTTGTCGTGAATTGTTCATACACTAAAATGGGGAAAAAGCTATACTTTTTAGAAAACGGACAGGATTATGTGTGGAATGTGTGTTTTATGGTTTGAGAATGATTATAGGTGTTATGAAGGTTTTATTTAAATAATTACAGAGTGCTGCTCAGGCTTTGGCGAAAATGGCTGGAAAAAAGGTAAACTATTACATATCTAGAATGTCTATCTGTCTAGAATGTCAATGTCTATGCATGAAATTAAATGCCTAATTTAATTTTATTGGTCGTTTGTTCTTCAACTAACGATAAGAAAAAATTTTAAAGTGAGTAAATTTTTTATATTGCAGAAAGCAGCAGAAAACGTTTCGTTGCAGATTGAAGTAGGTAAGATCCATCTTCGTGTTCATTTTTTTCATCTGTAGAAAAATGTCTGCACCTTGAACCTACATATAACGAAATTTTAATGACGTGATTTTAGAGACGGAAATGCAATGGAGAACACTTCTCCGTCGAGAGGGTCTTATTGTGGTTGATGTTTATGCCAGCTGGGCAGGCCCATGTGCATCCATGGTCAGTATTTTAAAAAGGGTGAAAATCGAAGTAAACGATGACAGACTATGGCTAGCTATCGCCTGCTCCGACAATCTAACTGATCTCCTAATGTTTAAGGACCAAAGTGAACCTTGTTGGCTCTTTATCGGAGTAAGTTTTTATTCCTTTTACATAGTTTAACAAAGATTTTCGTAATAACAGTACGCATCTCAAGTTCATAAGCTAAGTATAATATGCTTTTATTCGTTTGTTGTAGGGTGGAAAGCCGGTGAAAGTTTTTCGGGGATCAAATGCACCTAAACTCATTGCCTTAATTAAATCAGAGTTTGCAAACGAGTTGCTCTGTATGCAGGTAAATTCAGTGAAATTTTGTATGTACAGCACACACAAACACTAATAAACAAGCACAAGGTTGCTGCAAAGCTAAATAAAATGAAAAACAAATGATCGTTAATGTCTGTGGTTTTCAGGGAAAAGCAAAAAGAACACTGGTAGGTTTTTTCACAACGTTTTTGATTGATTTATTGTAAATGACGAATAAAATTAAAAACATTTTGTATAGCACGTATGAAATCAAATATTTATACATTTCAACTCCTTTTATCATTAGATTAGTATAGACGATGAGGTTTCCAGACGGAAGAAGGCTGAAGCTGAGGCTCAGAAACTGGCCAAGATGATAAAAGATGAAGACGAAACAGGTTTAGAAATATCTTCTTTTTATACAGCCGTATTATTTCCTGCTTTGCGCACATGTATGTACTTACATTCGGGAAAGAAAAACAGTAAATGTCCTGCAAATTGAAAAAAGTGCATGATTTTCTTCTACATCCTATAGCCGAAGAATTGAACAATTTAAGGAAGGAATCAAGTGTTCGTCTCATGGGTGCAATGGAACCTTACTCGGTGCTTGTTATCCAGTCCTTTCTCTTGGAAACTGGAGCTGTGACGGAAATTCGAGACTATCTATTAGGAGAATTCAAGGTTTGTACCTTTTTATACACAACTCCAAACTTATATGGACAAAAACTATACAAGCCTTTTGTATCTTATCACGGTCATAAATTGTTTCCCGAACTAATTCCCAATAATGTATTTTATGCATGCAGATCGAGCAAGAGCGTTATGTGAACTTGAATGAAGCTGGAGTACGCCAGCTGTTTCGAATTCCATATGAAGTTCCTGATCCAAATGAGGGAGAAGTAATAGTTTCATTATTTAAAGCAATAACATGACATCAAATTAGATCTACATTTTGTAGCTTTCCTTATTTTACATGATATACGTTGACATAATTCATTAAAGTACTGCCCTTTCGTGCATAGGACTTTGGTTACGTTGAACCTGAAGAAGCTTCTGAAGCTGAGGCTAAACCCGAACAAGCAGAGCAAGCAGAAGGAGAAGAAGGTGAGCAGGGAAATCGTGGCTCCATATCAGAGGCTGGTGAAAATGAGCCTCCGCCAGAGCCCCAAGCTCCTAAAAAGCGAAAAAGGAAGATGCTCCCCGTAAAGCTACCGGAAGGACTTGTCGGAGACACTCTAATAATGTTGCTGGAGAGTATGGAAGTTCGAAAAATGATAGCCGCTGGTAAAAAACCGGATGTTGAAAGTCTCCTCCAAACGGCCGATGATTACATCCAACTCAAAGGTTCTCGGACACTCTTTCAATTATGATAATGGAACTCATACATCAATAATAGAACCACGATAGCTTACGCCACTATTTGCGAATTAACATAAATGAATTTACTTTTTTTTTGACCCCGTGACCTATTTCAGTTGGACCAGTTGACTATAAAGATGCACTTGAACATGCACCATATTCGTAAGTTCATAAGTAACTAATTTTCATAGCTTGTTTCTTGCCTTTTGCCCTCATACCTACCAGTACTTACATAATGAAATTATAAATTATTATTGCTTGTATGTACTTATGCGAATGTAACTTATGTATCTTTTTAAGACTTCATGCCATTTACGGGAAAGGAACTTACGTTTCCGGCGTTTGGTGCCCAAGAAGATACGATGATAAAAGATATGTGATGGTAAGTTACGATACAATACACTAATAGCCATTATCATCTCGCTAAAAATGACCAGCATTAAACTTGTTCATTTCAGATTGTGCCACGC
>JAQIVE010001485.1:0-24669 GCA_034698285.1 Sminthurinus bimaculatus | reverse complement strand
TATCAAACGGCTCAAATTCCCTTGGCAACCCCCATATTAAAATAAATTTCAATGTCACCCTGCTCCTATATTACTGGGTTACACAATTTAATAGTTTTATTATTATTCGCTGATTAAATATGTATTGTCAGTTGTCTGC
The DNA here is from genome assembly GCA_034698285.1 of Sminthurinus bimaculatus. NCBI lineage: Eukaryota > Metazoa > Arthropoda > Collembola > Symphypleona > Katiannidae > Sminthurinus > Sminthurinus bimaculatus. The sequence continues at coordinate 24,530 of JAQIVE010001485.1, read as the reverse complement.
ACTGCACTAGGTTCTCATTTACCTGGAAATTTATGCGTGGATAAATTTAAATGACGAGTCGTCACATAAAGAGTTAAATGTGTCTATAAGAATGATATAATAGGAGAATTTATACCGACGTTCAGACTGTAATAAAGTTGCGCATCACACTAACAATTAACAGGTAGGGAGTATTATCATCGCCATTATAATTATAGCAGTCCTTTAAACTCTCTGTTGCTTCCTTTCTTTACGCTTTTATCTTATTATGTACGTACAATGCACAAGACAGCGTCGCGTCGACTCAATCTTTACTTTGGATATTTTGTGCCATCGTCTTCATAAACTTTTGCCGTTAACATTATGATTATTATTATGTTTTATGATGAAGGTATCATTCAGAAAATGCATTCATAGTCCTTGAATCTAGCTTGAGGACACTGGGTCGAGAGTCGAGACAGACTCCGTAGCAGGGAAAGTACAAGAACAAGAAGCAAGGAAAGGATGAAGGCATGTATAATGTACTCTTTACCTTGAAAAGAGCAGAGTGCAGACTTTAGAGTGTAGAATGTCGAATATCATAATAAAATCTCATCTGAATCCTACTTGGAAATTCAACTTGTTAAGACCAAGACTCAAGTCTCAAAACCTAGACGCGGAGCTCCTTTGATCTCTTAAGATGAGACAATTAAAAATCCAAGGTCGTAAACCTTTAAGTCTGCTCTTGGTTCCTTGCCGTCACAGAATTTCCTTAATTCCGCCCACTCACGTTATACCCTATTATTTTATTAATATTGCCATCCAAAGTTGGACCAACTATCCAGCACCGTAAAACTCAAGCCATTAGCCATTATCCGGGCTGTCAAAATTAGTATTATGATATGGGAAAATGGGGAATTTGAATTCTCATGTATATGTTAATCTTTAAAATATTCATCAGAATCTTTACCAATATAAAGGTAGAAACATACACTTTGTGCAATTAAAATGTCAAATAACTTTACCTATTAAAATTTGAACAAATCGATTGCACACAACTTGCTGCTCATTTATATTTGCTAGAATTGTAAATATTATTGAAATACTTTAGGTAATATTGTTTAACAGAATGGCACAGTTAAAAGTTGTCGGAAGGATTAGTAAGTACGTACGTACGCTCTCATTTTAATAAAATTACACTATTATTGTAGCCCATCAGTCTAGATCAACGATCAACCAGGCTAGGTACGATACAACTCGACTTTCACAATGTAAAGGTGAATTTTAGACGAATGCAATTACAATGAAATTACAAACGTGACAATGATATTTGGAATTACTCACCGTCAGTCTCTATATCTGCACACACGGACAGACAAAGACAAATAACTAAATGCAGTACAAAGGTTTTCGAGGAAAAAAATAACACTTTAGGACATTGAACGCGACTTCAAGGTTCACAGACGGTACATATGAACTGAATTCAACTGCAAGTGAACATCCAAGTGAAAGTCAAGCCTGCAAAGGAAGATGGAAATGAGCTGAGAAAAAAGCCTACAGTCAGCATGTATATTGTATGTACAACGTACATATACCTGAAAGAGAATTTCATGGCAGTGGCATGGCAAATAGCGGAAGAAATAATTAAAGGAAGGTATTACTCTATTAATCCTCGTGAGAGTAACTTTGCCAGCCAAATGGGCTTTTCTTTCCGACTTGACTTCATTCTGATTCTGATATGTACTGTGTGTATGTATTATGTAAGTATCATAAAGAAACTAGCAATAGTCTTCTTTTCTCTAGAAAGAAGAAAGCTCTGAACTTCCTTTAGTTTCTTTCTTACATTTTCTTTTACATCTATAATTTTACCTTTCCCTTTAATTCTTTGCAAACATTTCAATGCTCCTGCTTCTTATTCTTCTCTCTCTCTCTCTCAGCTTTCTCATTTCCCCATCCACAGATTTAGGTTTAGCTTCAGCCTCCGCTTTAGTTTAGTTTTAGTTTTAGTGGAGTTGAACCTTTACAGTCTTTCCAATTCATCAACTAATTGTCCTCTTTTCCTTACTTCTTCGTTATTCTATATCCACTAAAATATACGTATTTTACATGTATGAATATGCACACATAATTTTTGAATTCGCATCTGGATCCACCCACCGTCCTTATTAACTGCAACAAAGTTGCTCATTGCTTGCATCTCATTCTTCATTTTACAACGTCTCGAGTATTAGAAGTTAATCTAGAAGATTCTTTCCCCTTCCGCTTTCTTCTTTTCTTTTTCTTTTCCTTTGTATGTATTTCCATACTTGTGGTTTTCACTAGCTATACTCATAATACTTTTGTAGCATGAATAGCTTTGAGGATTTTAAAACTTTTTAATAGGATGTAAGCTTATGTAATGTGCCCTAAGAATAAACTCGACAACCTATTGTAGGTAGATAATTATTAGCATTTTGAGTTCCTTTTTTCGTCACAGTGAGATTTATGATGTTCGACGGAAATTTTAATATTATGCACTATAATGGAATTTTAATAAGCTGTATTTATTCCAGTCTATTTTCGTTTAATCCGTTTTTCATCAAGGATGGTGGCTTTTCTTTGTTGTAACGTATTTCATGACATTTTTCTTTATAAAATTTCAACGCCTATTGACCTTGTATTACATCTAAAAGCAGCTTAGTGCATAATTGAAATTCTACAGAATTAAGGTGTCGATTGGAAACTTACATCCGGATCCCACGTTAAGTGTCAACTCCAACGAAAAATATTGTATTTTATTTTATTTAACCTTCTGAAAGCTTAATGCTGTAAATACACTTTCCTGGAGAGATGTTGAGATTTCCGTCTTTGTGTGTATAGGAATCTCATTAGTTTTGGAATCTTTAAAAAATAATTTATCTCTGCATGAAATGATGCGTAGGTATATAAAAACTTTGATAACAAAACATGAAGCACGTGTGTTACTATTCACTAGTTTTTATGAGTTACGTCAAAATGATATAATTATGGAAAAATTCGGCAATATTCCAGAATAATAATATATATAATGCGTGGAATAAAAATGAAAAATCTAAAATGCAGTTACATAGTAAAGGATCTGTAAAAAAGAGTACATATTGTGTACGTAGACTCCAAAATGCTAATGTGATCAAAGAAATGATAATTCTGAAGAAGTGAAAGCGCCAAATTTTTGGATTTCCCCGGTCGACGGGTCGGATGCATCTGAGAATTCTGTTTACGATTAGCTGTGTAATATCCATTCTATATGCATTTCATTCCTCATCGATTTTTATATGTAAGGATTGATATGCATACATATTGGCGTGTTTATGTGTTGTATGCACACATACATGTATTTGAATCACCATCAACTTTGCCTTTGATGACCTTTTCATCTAATCCAAAGTGAAATCTTTGCTCTCTCACAGATTTCAGATATGGGCAAGAGCACATAACATACGTCTGCATGCAGACTCTGCCTGCATGAATGTATGCATGCACATTTTCTGCTAAGGAGCAATGAAGTCTCAGATGCCAGAAATCGGGAATCTTTGCTAATATATGGAGAGAGCTTTTTCTTCCAAAGAAATAGGAGATACATGAGTAACATGGATAGTTGGTAAAATTTTGTGGAGAGTAGTGAAAAAAAGAAAAAGTGCCGCCGTTAGCAGTCAAGTTTCGAGATACAAGTACAAATACATATATACATCGACACACATAGTCAACGTGATGTTGATCTACGATGTACTCACTAATGGTAATAAAAATGTGCCTTTGGTACAGACCAAGAATTCATGGCACGACACACTGTGGCTTGGTTGGTTGGTATGGCCTCACTTGCCATCTCACGTAATCGATTTGCCTGTTGCTTTCACTTTCTCTCGAGCGTTCTCTCCCTATTCCGTTTTCTAGATTATACACACATACATACATACTTATGTATCCATATGTGAGCATTCATGTACATATTTTACATACATACATGCATATAAACATGCAATACATCCGTGACAGTCTTAGCAGGAAGTTGACTGTGAGTTTCCTCTCCTCCTTCCGTTTCTCATCTCCCGCGATTCACATACCAATAAGAGTAAACCTGCATGAGTTGTGTTGAGTTTAATATGTGTATAATGTATATATGTATGTAGATGAATGTAGATGGTGGCTTCGCCCTAATGTTCCTGTTTCCCCTTTACAAACCGCCAAGAGTCGAGTGGGCCAAGTCATGCCGAATTTGAATGAGCGCTCTGTTATTGTTTCTCTTCTGTTACTGCTGATGCTGTTGCTTTTGTTGATACGACAGAATTCGAGCTTGCACAATGTCAACTGACTTTGTCAACTTTTCATTGAAAATAAAAAGGAGTAAGCGGAAAAGTCAGAGACACGTTTTCTGCTTAAAGTCATTTTAGTCGAATAGAGCTGTCGTGTTCAATGTATAAGCAAAAGTTTGTTTTTCTGCGGGAAAATAAACTTCAGGAAACATCCTACGATTTTTGCACAGAAGATATTGTAAAAAATGTTTGTATACCAATACATAGAATAGCATGGGTGTTTGACATCAACCGTTACTAATTTTTAATCAATATAATATACATGTAGAGCTTCTACATACGCTGACATGATTTTTACAGTCTGTATTAACAAAAACAAAGAAAGCCCCGCTTCCGCAGGATTTGCCCTCGATTTGCAAGGAAATTGAATGCAGTAAACTGTGGCCGCGCCATGAAAAATTACCGGAATTTCCTCACGCCTTTTATTTAATTTCCAGAAACGTGTTGTTGTGAAACAAATAAGACAAAGGCGAGGGCAAAGACGCTCAATTTGATTCAATCTGGTAGACAGTGCAATCAAATCGATTTACTTAATTAACTAATTATTCTTTGAATGCTGAACCGCTTGCATAAAATAGAAATAGTAAATAAATCCTTAATTCATGTATCATTTCCATGAGTATATGAGTATACACAGAATATATAATACAGTGAGCATAGATATCTCTCTGTATACGCTTGTTTTCCAATTGAGAGACAAAAGGGAAAGGTGTGGGAAAGGTGGAACTGGAATGAATCCGATTCCAAATTACATTTCAGATAACAATAAGGTGTCACAGCGAGCAGGTAGAAACGCGTGGAACTGAAAGGAAATGAAGCCGCCAGTGTCAATAGTCATTCCGTGCCATTACACTCCGTATCACTATATTGTATTGTACCCCACATTGTATCCTATCCTTTCGCATCGTGTTGAGTTTGGGATTAGCACATGTTGATTTACTTGAAACATTAGACTGTGGCTCAGTTGCGATTTTGTTGAAAAGCAAAAACCTTAGTTCTGTCGTTTCATCGCAAAAACTGTAACCTAAAACTAATATTAAAATTTCAAAGGTTACCCTAGAATTTTTAAAATACAACGTTTTTTGAAAAATTCATACAAGGGTGTAAAATTTACCGACGGCTCCAGCCCTTAACTTTTCACGAAAATCCAATGTGAAAGACAGTCTACTCAATATACATGTGTAATATAAGGGAGAGTGTCTATTTGTGTAATTGTGTATCGAAGAAAATGTAGCCCAGTCAAAGACGAGCAAGGGACTAAGTACAATTTACAATTATCCCCACGTTAATTCCCGAGTCTTCTTCATACCCTCGTTTATGTTTAACTAATGGTCCGCTGGAGATAGATGAAATTTAGCCGCCGCTGCCGATAGAACAAAACGAGGCGAAAGCCACACGAGCATTAACATGAGACTACATAGAGCCTTATTGTTCGTCTCTCCTCGTAAAGGAGAGACGTCAAATCAAGGGAGAAATGACGGCTCAACCAGGCCAAACAGCTAAATGACTGCATTGAATCAACATTTAAGAGTTCATACACTAAACCAACGTAATCAATATCAAACAGGAGGAATCCATTTTTACCCTTTGATTTAATACCAATACAAATTGCGTAAAGGCATAGGTTAAACCCACGTAAGCATTAGACGATTTCTGACATTTTACTACCTCCTCTTTCCATCCACTACAATACACATTGAACATTGTATGAGTGTGTGCAAGTAATCAGTAGTGGTAGCATTTATGCAGGCTGAAAGTGGGATGTAATGGAATGAGAAAGTACTTGGAAAATTTCCATGGTATGGCATGGCAAGCTTAGCCATTGTGTGCTGGGCGACGACTTTTCACTATTCCTTAGTTGATAATACATACATACATACTGCATACTCTCTGCTTTCCTCATGACGGCAGATAAATGCAAGAAAGAGGCTGAGAGCTACGGAGACAGAGACAGGTACAGATTTGGATAGAAGTGAGTGGCGGAAGTGGAAGGTAATCTATTATAACTTTCCTTCGGATTTGTCACTCAACTTGATTAAATTGGATTGGGATTTAGCGAGAGAGCTCTTTGTAAAATCGACATTGTACAGTCTGCATATGTACATACATACTACACATACACACACACCTCTGCACTGCATAAAGTTGGGTGATGTGAATTTTGATAGAGAAAGTCCTCGGAGATTTTGTTGTACGAGTAGGAATTACTAGCTCAGCCTTGTTCTTCCTCTCTCTTTTTATCCTCTTTCTTCCTTTGAGTGTACTAATGTATGCGTGCATTTACTTTTGTATGTACATGTACATTTTTCTCCATGCCTATGTGAATTAGTACTGTTCAGGTACAAGGTAAAAAGGCGAAACTTGCTTCTAAGACCTTCAAAACCGACTTTTACCTCAAAAAAAGAACCGAGAATTTCGTAGACATTAACGAGGTTTGGTGTTTAACTTAAATATTTAAAAAAAATTATTTATTTATTTTTAAGAGCCCAATAACGTGGTAATAATTTTCACTTTTCAACTACCTTCGATTTTTGACCATGCCAAACCTCTTCAACGTATTTTGCAGTGAAAAAAGGTAAATGTATTCTACTTTTACCATTACTTTACCTTCGACATTACAAGTCCGCCACCCTTTTCCATATCCTAATATTGGATATTAGCGTGGAAAATGTAATACATTTTTTGTATTATCAGTGAAAGGATAATCCAAAGGAAAACTTTTTGTCCCAGGTATTATAATATCAGTATATTATATAGTTATACGAGTGTCTCTTGTCTCCTTCTATTACATAATAATATTCCTAATGGCTGTGCGCTCTGCATTTTATAGGCAGCGGAGGAATGTAATGCCTGATAGACACGCTGGTAAAGAGCATAAAGAGGAGTTGGATGAAGTAGGGATGGAAATACCAGCGGCCCTGATTAGGTGCTGCAGCTTTATCCCTTGTCGATGTCTTTGTCGATGGAAAAAGTTGTGCCGCGAAAGGAAAAAGGGACAGAGTATTATATTATGCTAAGCGGAGGAAAATCGAACAATTTTTCATGTCATTTCTGACTCTATACATACATAGATATCATGATGGTTAAGCACATCTGTATGTATGTGTGCATGTATAACACTGGTTGGTTTAGGAAGAAGCGACCGTGAAACTGTTATCGATATTATGCAAAATAGGTGTGGTGTGGATCCCAAAAGAGAATAACAAAGAGAAAGAACAAAGAGTTGAGCCTTCAGCTTGTGGTATCATTTCTATCCTAATATTTTGTCTAGAGTATAGAGGACTGGAGTTTTCACGGCGGCACAATTTACAGAAGAGCTCACAATTTAGGGCAAAGTGAGTGGGTGGTTATTTCTCTCATTCCTCCATTACAATGATAATAATAGCAATATTGATGATGACGGGACGGATTTGGCGTGAGGAGTGCAAAACGTAAATAAATAATATATGTTTGCTTTGCACAATGTTCTACGTTCGTTTCAAAAACTGTAGAGGGAATAGGGAAATTGAAATGTAATGGAGTGAAAACGAGGAGCATGAAACAGATGCACTAAACTTATGCATCTGTCTAAGCGTCAGTGAGTTTGCAATTATGACTGTAAGCTAATGGACTTTTATGAGACATGGACCAACGATGATTTTTAATCTTCCTGTACTAAATATATGGTTATGTGTGCTTTCCAACGTAAATCTCTAAACTTAATTTGCAATCTATGCAAATTTGCCAACAACTCTGGCAAATTACAACACATTTCAAAATACAGTATTAGTCCGCTACCTTTTAATTGCGCCGCTGTGTTTGGAAAATTAAAAGCTGGTCTGCGTGTGGATAGGCGCAATTTGCAGTCACAAATGCTGGGATGTTGAAAAAGTTATGGAATTTTTACCCATGCCAACAAATCAATTTAAAAACGAGCCCATGGAATAGATAAATCAAAGGTCGCATTCAAATAGCTCACCAATGTAGCAAGCCCAGGAAAAATAGAAACCTACGGTCCGTTCTAATGATATAGTTTGTAAATTAATGCAATCATCACAAATTGATGAAAACCAGGGAATTAACTACCATTTATCACGTTCAATGTATTTATAATTTTAGATATTGGGAATCTTTTTGGATTTTTAAGTGCAAGGTTATAGCATTGCATGATTTGTGCAATGTGTGCTATCTGTTGTATGTACATATCTGCGTGTACGAACAATGGACAAACAAGATCTATACAGCAAACCTAGAAACCGAAATTCTCGCATGTGCAATTCTTGGTATAAACATTTGAATAAAAACAAAGATTTGCCACATTTCGGTGTGCAAACATTATGCATTATGGAACCCTGATATTTCCATGGTTATGATTATGAGTGTTGGGAAACGTTCCAATAAAATAATAGTTTCAGTCTCATACATACTCATTGTGTGCAATTTATATTATTGTACACTATATCGTTATACCCTATCCTATAACTGATGAATAGAGAGAGAGAGTGAGAGAGAAAGCTTCAGTCTATCTTATTGACATCTTGTGGAAATCTCTGTGGACGTGAGCTGTTTTGCAACTCTTGCTTTGAATATGAATGAAGGAAATGAATATGTTTCACACTTTGTAAAATTAGGAGCAATAGGAATCATTGAGTACTTTGTATTCATAGATTGAACACGTTGTTGTGCAATTCGAGAGGCACACAATATACTGCCCAACTGTAGAAACAACCTTCCCACGATCCTGTGTCTTTGCCACCAATCGACATGAATGAAGCAAAATAAAAACTGCCTTTTATTTTGCGCTAAAGAGTACACGTAACATGAAGACATATTCACGTTACTTGTACAAATCTGTTTTATTTTCCCGAGGATTAGCAATATCTGTACCTACTGTACATGTATATGCATATTGGGAAACATAAGAGACATTCGCCCTTCATGGTATGGTATATCTCAGGACGTGTGATTAGATAGATCAGATTCAGTGTCATCGACGCAAAGTCACGATTAGTATGCACAAACGAAGAGAGTTGCAACTTTGTTTACTATAGTTACAGCTCAAGACAAGAAAACATTGCACGGTGAATACTGCTACAAAGGGGAATATTGTGCATTCAAACATGTATGTACAATATGCAAAGAAGGCAGTTGCTTACGTCCAAAAGAAAGGACGTCAATGAAGAAAAGAAGGGCATTTCAGTATATAAAAGTAGAAAGTATTGTATACAGAAAAAACGGAAAATTACAACAACAACAACGGAAAGCATGAAAGCAAAGGGAAAGCAAAAGTCAACGAGGCAAAAAGTTGATCCAACTTTCTCATGTTAATTCTTACGCTAACTTGCTTTCCTTTAGAAACAAGTAAATACATACATTATGTAGTACAGCACAAAGTAAGAATGTGTACAAAAGTTGTGTTCGTCTTGGTCGAAATCTGTATCTCCATCTACAGCTTCTTTCTTTCCGTAAACATTTTGCCCCTATATACATTATGAAGAAAAGAAAAGAAAGAAAGAAAAGTCAGCTCGACTGTAAAACTTTCCTCGAGTTGGTCGTCACGTCCTCAGATGTAAAGCCCTGCCGCTCCTCTCGAGACGAGACTTGGATGGTGTGTTTGGAATTCCGAGGCATAATTACCACGATGAGGCTTCATTGTCTCCTTTCCTCGACTTGGCCTGGTTTTGGTTTTGAACTAGAAAATGGATTTTTTTCCTGGGGAAAGCAAAACACAGAAAGGAAAAATGGAGGGAGAGGACGAGGAATAGAAGAGAAGCAAAGCTGCAACACAGCGTAGATAGACTTTCTTTTTATCTGGAAGATTCTTGAAGTTTCTACAAAAGTATTGTACTAAAAGTGCAAAGGCGGCTTGTGCTCATTCTGCTGCCTTTCCTTCTCTCGTCGACTCTCTGTTGCATCACCTACCTTCCTTCATTCATTCATTCATATTCATGGTCATCATCACAAAAATTGTCGTAGCAGTCATGGTCATAGCCATTGCCATCTGTGTCATCGTCATCGTCATAGTTTGGCCTATAATATTCCTCATTTTCCTCGCCGTTGCTTAGAAAGAGAGGATAAAGCGTATGTATTTAGTCCTACCTACGTCGCACAATATGGCATTTGTCTCTGGAGAAATTTTGGGAATCACAACGGCTGCCTTTACGGCTGGTGTTCCTATACTCGTCCTTTTTCTCCTTGCCTTCTTCTTCGCCTCTAGCTTTTTGACTCATGAAAACTCTGGCTGCAAAGCAAACACAGATACATATACATATACATACATACCTACTTTCACTTTCTTGACTTTCAAGACCCTTTTCTATCCTTTCTCGTCTTCCTGGTGACTTTATTTGAATACATACATGCATCAAATATGGAGTTCATCTTACGATCTACATTTTCCCGTCCCAACTCTGCCTGAGTCAACTTTGCTTTTATTATTTCATTAGGAAAATGTAAATGGAGAAAAGGTTCAAGAAAAGAAAGACCTAAGACAAGAAAAGAAGAAACTGTACAATGTACAATGTAGTGTTTGTCTACATTGTATCCTTCCGTTATGCGCGCATACATGTATAAAATGTTATAGTTAAGTTATAGCTGTCGCTTCCAAGATTTATCACCCTGTCTTACAGCTTTTAATTCACGAGAAAGTGCAAGACATGAGATGTGAGACGAAAGGCTAAAGCTGGACTCAAAGAACAAAAAGTTTGTTTAATATTCATTTTTCATTCGGATGATTATTAATTTATATCCAACATAATACATTTTGTAATTCCAAATGAAGAAGTCTTCATTTTTTTCACCGTGGAATTTGACGTTAAAAGTTTCAATTTCGTACATAAAAACAAAAATTTCCACGTGATGGTCGCATGTACGTAAAACATGTCCCGTGACGACTATAGAAAGAGTTTTATTGCGGACTAATCATTTTACGTAGATAAGTTGATCAATAGGATTTTTCTAGTCGTAAATCTCCTTTTGAGATTTTCATCTTCAACGAGAAGGATGGAGAGAGTCTGAGACGAGAGGGGATCGAGAAAGAAACCACGTGACGCCCACGCTCCATTTTCCCCTCTCTATGTACAATATCAATCTAAAATCTATGTAGAAAGAACGATACGGTACGATACTATGCGAAAGTGATGATGATGACGAGATTACTTTACTTGACTTTTTCGCTAAATCGGATTAAAGTTGGGTGTGTTTATATACGTATACATTATACATCTGTACGTACACCATGTTCACCCTATATGACCTGAATGTCCGTCTGCTTACTTCCCTCATCCTTTACTTCACACCAATAAGTTGAATCGAATCTGCTTACGTTTTCATTTTCATTTTGCTCCGGCCTTTTCATTTCCATGAGTAACACAACTCATACAGCACACTAATGTCCCTTAGTTTTCTACTCGCTTTCTCCTCTGATTAGGGAAAACTTTGAGAGGGCGACAGCAAATTAAAACGACTTTCTATACTTTTCATATTCCAAGTCGTGGAGCTGATGTTTGTGCAATGTGAATTAATATTATATACATTAATATGAATCGTCATCGTCCATACTTTACTCACGGTTAATATATGAGTACGTTTAATAGCCGACGGGAGAGTTCTGCCCCTGAAATATTAATAACTTACTTTATAAGTTACTTATTTTCCAACCAGTGGCAACTTTAATTAGAACTGAAAACTATGCACTACAACGTCATGTCAGACGCACTTACTATTAACTATTAAGTGAATGAAAATGGAGAGCAAACATTAAATTAAACAATTAGGCGAGAGATACGTGTCATGAAAAATAAATAGTAAATCAATGCTTGAATTTTACAAACCGAAAAATATTATCCCATAGAGTCACAAGAAAGCTAAAAATGGCTAGAAACTAAAGTTGACTGGCTTCCTTACCATTTTTACATCGACTAGGAAATCTTCAGCCAAATTGTATTAGAATTGAACAGCGCAACAATCGTGAGTTATGCTCATTAAAAAAGAATAAAAACAAATGTTTTCACCCACGCCTTTCTCTTTCTACCCTCCATTGACTTAGGTAAATGCCATTAAAAGTATTATTTTCGACAAGAACTATCACTTCTAATCTCCTCTTAATTCCTGGTATTTATTTTAAGTCCTAGTAAAACGTCGTCTTTTATTAAACCTCTACTTGTGGCTTGAAAGAGAAGGAGTAGGAAGTAAGAAAGTATGGAAAACGGAGACAAATACATACACCGCGAATTCTGGAAATTTCCCGTTTCATGCATGGAAAAACATACTAAACTGCTAAATTGAGGGTATGTACGAATGTTTTTCATGTGACTGTTTGTCTGATTTCTCTCCTATCCTTGCTTTGCCTATCGTTATTATTTGATTGTGTATTGTGTATGCACAGCAAAGCTCTAAACTTTCAAGTGCTAGAGTCAAAGTTGAACTTTCTACATGTACTGACAGCAACTACAATGACATAATCCAAAGCAAAGCAAAAGAAAACGTTACTAACGAATTTGAATTGAATCCTGAATTATTCATGCAGATGGAGTCGATATTCCTCTTACTCATTCAGAAACCCTCCCTTTTTAAATAATTGAAAAGATTAGTTGACTAGGTTCACGCTGTCCCCCCGTGTACAATATGGACATTCAATAAAATTGCAGGGTGAAGTCAATAAAGATATGCAAACAGTATATCCTACAAACATTGAAAAAAAACGGTATGTTTTTTTGACATTCTCGACTTTTAAAAATTTTAACACGGTAAAAATGTGTTGCCTATATTGAAAAGTTTTGGCTTTACAGCTAGTCAGAGAGCACGTTTAGTTGAGTTTGCTGGTTCTTTTCAAATCCAAACCATAATCAACTTGGGAAATTGAAAAGTAAAAAGTTTCTACGTGACCCGAATCTTCAATAAATGAGTGAATGAACTAACACACATGTGTGTGTATGTTTGTTTTGGATGCTGTTTGGAGTCAACTTGAAAAGCGTCGAGATTTCCTTCAGGCAGAAGTGCACACGCAATCCAGATCCGTCGTTTATAGAGGCGACGTATGTATACATATAGCAAAATAGCAAATTATACTGTGGATACATATTACGGATTTACACGCATGCAATATCTGAATTTAGCTCGTCAGTGTAGCTGTGGAAAAAGAAGGAGCTTTAATGTATAAACTGCAAAACGTGAATCAGACCACCTACAACAACAACAACGACTACTATTACTAGTAGTGTACCCCAACTTTTAGCTCTATTAAATGATGAAACTTTCTCCTGTGTACAAACGCTTTAATCAATCCTACTAGACGGACACTCTTTAGCGCCCCGATTAACATGATGCTCATGAATGAACGATTATCAGCACACAGACTAAATACAAATATCTAAAGAGAATTCTAACGAGAGATTCAAAATCCTGAATGAAACAGCCATTACAACGATTTGACTCAATTTTGAAACGCTGAGATTTCTTAAAAACCAATATTGCTTTGGAAAATGAGATTTTGAAATTGCCCACAGCTGTTTCTCTGCACTGTGTAATTATTTCTATACTACGCACTGCATTAATTTGTGAAATTACCTGCTAAAAGTTGAATTCCAATCTTTTGAAAATAATAAAACAGTTAACTCTACACTATGTAACTTGCCAAAATTTGCCAACTCACCTTTCAAATTGATAGACACCTTGTCGGAGAATTCCTTTCATAATATTGTGCAAACAAATATTGTGCAAGTCATGTCAAATGTAGACAAAAAGTTGCAACAACATCCATGTACAATGTGGGATGAAAGTTGGAACTGCATCTGCCAATCAGACGGGCTTAAAAGTTTGCTCGTAATTAAGAGCAAAACACAACAAAATTAAATTCGAATTAATGAGCGCCCTTCCTCTTTGTACATGACGAATATTATTTAAAAGTTTCAAAAGTTACACCAACGCTCTAACACTACTTGTAAACATTTGTTTGTATACAAATTCACAATACCAACGATGGGTCAAATATTGAGCAAAGTAACAAGTATATAAGTAACATGGAGTTGCCTATTTATTATATTCAAATGATTATACAATACAAATATGAAATCATTGCTGCAGCTGGCTAGATTCCTAAAATTTTACGCAGGTTTTCCAGTATACAGTATGTATGAACGGAGAAAAGTTTACATTTAAGTCAAGACTTTACCTGAAGGGCGAATTCGAATGCGCGAATGCGCGTTTTGCATGTAAGTACATGCAAAACTGCCCTTTGAATTTGGTTTTGAAGTTGAAACTAAATAAACAAAACAAGTTTCAGTTCTGGGACTTATTATGACTATTCCCGGAAATGGAATCCGCAGTAATGAAACTTGTTCATGGTGCTGATACAGGCGACAACAGCGCTCACGGGCACATCTTCCTTAGGTTTTAGCTTTGTTTTTCGTCTTCTTCCTTCCTTTGTCTGTGACTGGTACCCAGAATCATTGCGAAAAGATTATAGAGAAAATAAAGTTATCTAATGTTCTAGCGTTGTAACTACAGCAAAATACAATCTAGTATAAAATATAATACACTGCATGCATACACAATACATACACACATGCATTACGCTTTAAACATTGAGCGTACAGAACATTGTTCAAGTAATTGCATCGAAGTCGAGGAAAATCCATATACACATACATTACACTCGTATACACACTACACACACACACACTTTGTCATTGAGTGAACTAACCCAATTTTCCGTTCCATTACAAATCACAAATTGGCCAGATACCCGGCAATTGAGGATCAGTAATGAAACACGCCACACGCTGTATTATTGCGATTATTATTATTATTATTGCCATATCATACCATACACATTCACTACTCTTCATAAGTCCGTATGTATTCCACACACATGCTGCACCAGTTGACTTAATTTTCCTGATACTTTCCCAAACAAGTCCCAAGTACAAGTTACAACCACCCGAACAAAAGTCAATTAGGCGGATTTTTAAGTTACTTCATCGTCTCCTTTACAATTAGATATGTAGCTATATGAACATGAACATATGTATAAACACAGTAAAAGAACGACAAAGAGATGAAACGCAAGGCAAACTCACATGGGCAAAAGTTGGCTTCCTGAATCAAAAGCCACAGAGTTGACCTTTGCCATGGAAAATAATTTGCAATTATGCACGGATGATGAAATAACGATAAGTGATGGGAGAGAGTGCACAGACTGTCCTCGAAATGGATATATGTATGCATGTATGTATGTCCAATGTCCACAAGCATAAATAGCAAGTGCATCCTTCCCTACATTGTATTATACTACAGCAGTGTTCCAACTCCTTCGCCAGGAAAATAAAGTTAGTTAGTTAGTGTTAGTGAGAATGAACGTGAACATATGTATGAAGCTGATGAAAATGACCCTGAGAATGAACTTGCCTACCTTTTTAACTAAGACAATGAAGATGCGTACATACATATTAAAGTGTGGTAAAGGGCAGATTTTCGAGAATCCTTTTCCTGAGCGGAAATTTGGATGCAAATGGGAAATAAGAGACGAGAGAATGAAATCATCATTTTCGAGAAATCCCCGAAGGGGAGGAAAACTCGTCGTCACGATACGGCAAGGCTAGGCATTGGCAGCCTGCCCTAATTACCTTCACTTTCTACAGATACTATACACACTTCTTTACTTTCTTTCGTCTTTCTCTTGTTCGTTCTCTCATCGTAGTCGTCATCACCATCGTCGTCTTTATTTGATAATGGGAAATGACTTTGTGATTACTTCTAATACTCCGTTACTTTTGTATGCATATAGTTTATTACTCGATCAAATATGTATGCTAACCTCCGCCTCCACAATATTGTTTAATAATATTAGGCAACATCTTAGAAATCTTGTGGGATTTTAATATTCCCACTGTGTACTTTATACCTGTAGTTTGTAGTCTGGTGATCTTAAATGATATCTCAAGTAATCTCAAGACTGTTTAAATGAACCGTCCACCTTTTGGGTTTGACAATGGCAATGCGCTTTTTGTCTCAAACTCGCGCTGTTTCTTGATTTCGATCTTTCTTTTATAAAAAAGAAATGAAGAGACAAACTTTTTTGCATGTGAAGTAATCTAATCAAAAAGTTTAACGTCTGTGGGCAAAGCAGACGACGTGAATTCGCATCTCAAGTATGCATCTGCATACATATGTAGAAGTTACTGCAATAAATGCCTCTTATAAGCACGGAATTTTCTAGAAGGGTTGCCTAAACTTAAGGATGTAAAAATATGAAAAGTTCGTGGGAAAGTTCTTTGCAGTTCGAGAAAAAATAGGGAGCAAGGAGTCAGAAATAAGAATAATGCCGTGTGTGCTATGCTATGTTGTAACCAGGTTCAAATGTATGTATGTACATATTATATTAATGTGTATTTTTATGCACTTGAAATCAACTTTTACCATTGTGTAAAATGGGGAAATGTGCCTACGTCACACTCACAAGACGAAACAGAAAGAAAAGACATCAGGAGTCATGTAGACGTAGGCACGCAAGTTTTTTATTTCTTACAACTTTGACAAGGCAAGCAAATTGTAAGCATGAACAAGTTGCAAATAGCTCTCTTGATAAGTAGTTCAAGAGCTTGGGAGATTCCAAAAGGCCGCAATTACAATCATATAACATAACATGTGTTGCATTACAGTATGTATCATACTTTAAGAACGGAAAATTTGTGTTGGCAAATGTCTTTATGGTATTTTTAAACTTGATGTTATTTTTTATATTTTTTCGTAAGATGAAATGGGAAAAACTTATACGGAGAAAGAAGTATTATAACAATAGCAATGGTGAAAATATTTGGAACTTTCCACATAATATTTTTCTTTTTGTATTTTTTGCTCTATAGAATCGCAAACGATCGAGGACTTTGGAGCCGCTCTTCACCTTCTAAGGACAGACTTGGATCATCTGAGATCTGTATTTGTGGCCGTGGAAAATGGTGACTTGGGAATGTTGAAATCGTTGGGAATAAAAGACTCGGAAATTGGCGACGTAAGATTTTTCCTCGAACGATTGGTCAATACGGGATTCTTAGATTAAGTTCAACACTCGTCAAATTCAAACAAAACAAACAAAATGATGTTGAACTTGAACGCCGTCAGTCAATTTTTTTTCTTTTGACAACAATAATAATTCAACCACTTTCTCAACTAAAAAAGTAAACTAAAGTTCATACGTCACGTCTGATTTATATACCCATTTCATGTTCATCACCCTTGTTTTCCTTTCCTTTTCGGAGACAAGCATATCAAGACAGAACAGAAAACGAACAAAACGTATCGGATTTCCTATGACGCCACAAACTATAAACATATCTATATAAAAACTTGAACCATAGTATTTAAACTTACTTCCTTCGCGTTTTCTTTTTACACACACATACATATCTACATAACGTCATGTCATTGTACAACGAATGACAAGACGAGGAACAAGCACACGATTGGAATTCGATTCCTTTTCAACCTGCTTGGTAACGTTAACCATAAAAACATATCATATTATGGAAAGTGAAAGTGCAACGGAGAAAATGCAAAAGTCTCCTATTTAGCCATACATATGTTTGTGTCTCATTACGTCCCGAGTTTCACTTGTCCTTTAATTTATCAATTTATTTCATTAACATTTCTGCATACAGTCCTCTTTCTCGTGTTTAACGAGATGTCTATAACCCATATCATTTTATATCCTTCTTTACTCTGATGTAAAAACACGTAAAATTATACTATCAACTAGCATTATATATTATATATAGAAATAGTATAGATAATAATATTCATAGATTACACTATTTTATAATATCATAATAGTTACGAGAGAGAGGAACTTAGGTTGCATTGTAAATTGTAAATATACTTATACTGTAATTTGTAATTATACTATTAATTATGTAAATATAGAAAATAACGCAAAACAAACAAAAAAGAGCCGTTTCCTGTAAAAAATGCGTTTATGCAAATTGAAGGTTCATTAATTTAAAAAAATTATTTAGTACTCCTAAATTCCTTTAGTTTTGGCTGGAACCCATTGGCAACATTTTATTGTTAACACCATAACATTTTGATTTTTACTTATTTTTTTACAAAAAGTCCTCCAAGAAAATATACAATAGAATTAATTTATAAATTTTGTACAAGAAACGGCTTTGTATCAAGTTTTTGAAGAAAAATAGAAAATTATGCAACCAAAAAATAGCGCACGACTACTGTAGAAAAACTACAGGTAATCACCATCATCAAATCAAATGTAAGAATATATGAGAATTATATAAAACATCAAAATCGAGAGCGAGTATCTTAAATATAGGCAGAAAAATAAGGTGCGATATAATATATTATATGAACGAATATACTGTATTATACATAAATAGTTAGGTCCTACATTACTCGTAGCATATTCAATAAAACAACATAATATAAAAAATAATATGCAATGTAAATAACATACGACACACAAAAAAACATTGTGTATTATCTACAAGTTAAACTGAAATGAAATTTGAGTACGAGAATGGTACATATTTACACTAACATTTACTGTATGTAGCTGGACAAGTGAAACTGAGTTACATAAACTTTTCTGTTAATTTTAATTATTTTGCATTGAACAAGAGGGACGAATGACATGTTTTCTTATTGTGTACTCCTTATAAATTGTACATATCTTGAACAATGGAATCAAAAATAAGTATGCGAGCGAAAGATTTGGATCAAAAATTAAAAGAAAATGAAACGAAGGCATCATATCAACTTAATGTAGATTTAAGACCTAAAATTAAAATATGTATTGTACTAATTATAGTTAAACTAAAGTTACCCTTATTATTGTATTGCACATGCATAACTTTTAGGAGAACCAAAGGAAAATATTGAGTTATTTTAGACATCAGCTAATACACATGTGTACATATTTCCTACATATTACATTGAGAACTTACGACGACGAGAAAAAAACCAAATGGAACACAGCAAGCATATCAATTAGAGTTAAATGTCAAAATTTACCTATTACCATTTTCTATTTCCCTGCATCAGGAGTCTATATTACTTACTATACATGTTTTTACATGACATTACTTTTACGAACAGTGTACATGTAAATATTGAAAAATGTCAAGCTGTACATCGTACATTGTACACAACATATTTACAAACTTCCTGTGTCATAATAACTATTGATTTTATTTTTGTAAAAATAATGATGTTTATTGTATAGTAGTTTTACATTTTACAGTCTTGTGATTGTCCCATGTCCAATTAACGTATTTTACTGTTGTACTTTCTTTGTCGTTGTTCAGTGTACCTAGTGTACTTTTTGTATGTACTACAAAAATGAATCGAAGAACATGAACATTGTCAGTTGTTATGCGGCTTTGTCATAGACTTTTTTAAACAAAACCCGAACATAAGATAAAAATGATGTCTTGTGATTTTTGTGTAAAATACCTTATAACTTCATTATTATTATTTATTTTGGGAAAACATACAGATATACATATCGAAATATCACCGAACTAAAAAAAACTGTTGATATTGTTAGACATAGAAACTGTATAGAATGTAGAATAAAAAATACAACTGTAGAGTTATGAGCAAAGCATTTAAAATTATTACTATTATTGAATTTTTTAATAAATTATATTTACTTGTATATATACAGTTTCCCAACTTCTATCTAGTCATACGCGTGTTGTCTTGCTGGCGTAGTTTTTACATCCTAGTTGTTTTTATTCGTGATATTTCATTGCATGCTACTAAACACAGTTCTTTCAGTTCCGCTTTTAATTCATATATGAAACCAAATCCATTAGGATTGTAGTCGGGGCACGAACTCGGCGATCTGATCTGGTCCAAAGTCCAAACCGCCACATAATGACTGATAATTGACAGATGGAAAATAATACGAATTTGCTTGCCCGTTTGAAGTTGTCATGTGTCATGTGTCCGCCAAAACCATTGCCAAGCAAAAATCATTAATTATGCCACAGATCATTAGTTTTAATCAAGGATAATTATGAGTATGGCATTCTACAAATGTACATGTATAGAAAAAATAAAATTTGTGATCATTAAACTACATACATTCGCATATAGTATACACTATACACATAAAATTTAGGGAAAAGTTCATATCATAGATGTATTATTATACATATATCATAAAATATACATGTATGTAGAGTCAGGGGTTAAAATAATCGGTATTATCAGGGAGAGGTCAGCCTCAGTAGAAAATTAAAACTTTCATTTCACAGAAACCTTTAGTTCTTAAAAGTAAATAAATCAGTACTATAGTAACTTTGATTTGTTGGACAGATTAAAACTAACAGTTAAAATTAAATTAAAAGGTTAACATTGTTTAGGGGTATAGGAAATGCTTATTGCATAGGGTAATTGTAAGGCAGATTCTATGTCATATTTATAGTTGTATAAATAATACATAATCATATTATATGATGAAGACTGTACAAAATAGAGAGAAATGTTAGATAAATATAATGCATACAAGAAATATTGTTATGGGTTAACGAAACTAACTTCACATGTGCATGTATACGTATCTTATTTGACTCCCATATCTTGTTCTTGTTCTTTATATGGTGATATTGTGAATATATTGTATTTATTGTAGATTATACAAATACAATTACATTATATTATAAATTAAATGATATGGTATTATATTATTCTCACTCTCTCTGGTTTTGTACTGTTAAACCTATGATTAATATTTATTGTTATTATTGACAAGGATTACGAAATCGTAAGCTACTAGATTGTAGTAAGAGTAGAATCGGTACATATCAAAGCAAATGACATTACATATCCTAATAATAATCAGTGTGTCGTAATCTACTGTATAGCAAAATCAGTTTGTCACAACGTTATTATTGTTACTATAACTTTTAATATTAGTACACTTATAGTTTCTAATACATCAATTTTCTATGTAGATTGTGATTTAGTATTTGCGTTGAGTTTGTTTCTTTTGAGGCCAGGAAGTTAATTTCCCAACTCAGGCCTTAAGGCAGTCGGCTAAGAAACCAGCTGGGCGAGGAGAAAGTTGGATAAGTTGAGTGTGAAGAAATATTCTTCCTAGATTCAATATTTTACCTCAAAAGAACACAGTTGTCTTTGTTGTTGTTCCTTTTTTGTTGTCTAAACTCACACGCTCTTGTGTGTATGCTCACAATCAGTACAGGCTCTTATGTGTTCCAGAGAATTGAAGGAATGGAAAAGGAAAGTGTGTAACAAGTACTGTGTATAGTATGTATAATGTAATAATGCGTTTTGACTTTGGACTATAAAGCAAAGCACAGAGAGACCTTGTCTCACAACAACTTTGACTCTGTCTATATACTTCGAGACAGAATGTAAATGGGGTCTAAAGTATGTATGCATTGTATGTATATACGAGTTCTTGAAATGACCTACTTTTCACATGGAAAATCCCACATCGACCAACCTGCCAAAACGGGTTCTAGTATTTGGACAGCGTAACCGCCAACTAAAAATTTCCTGAAATATTTCGTGTGTACGTACATACAAAATGCATGTACGTGTATGCCAACTTACATTTACCTTACTTTCACTATACATGCAAAAACTCAGGTCCACATTCGACTTCGTATTCACCTTCACATTCACGTTCACCTTCGCGTTCCTTTTTCCTTTCCTTATCTGTTCACCCTAACATGCAGTTTGAATATGTGACAAGACACAGTGACACAGACATATTTTTTGGGTAAAAAATTCCTGGAATTGTGGCACGACGACAAACCAACTCATTTTTCTAAATTCCCAAGGCAAATGACGCCACATGCCATTTTTATCTTATGAACCTATGTATGTACTCGGTAATCATTGAATAAACCAACGGAAGGATTGAAAAATGAAGTAAAGATTCTCATCTACACGTATACAGTATATGCATACGTGTAGATACACTGCAGTCGGAGAAATGACGTCCAAAGTCCAAGTTAAAAATTAGAAATTAAGACTGACTGTGACTACACGTGGAAAATAACTAGAGAGAATTTTCTTACCCACGGCAAAAAATGATTCTAGAACTCCCCATTTTCGCTCGACTTTTGTACCACAAGAAACAGGTAGAAACAGGGAAAGGTGGCTTTTGGCCCATGCCTTTTACTCTCTTTGTAACCTAGAAGTAATATTCTACATAGCAGGGAGGTCTGAGGCTGGTCTGCGAAATTAATATATAACTGTACTTTTTGTCTCACTCTCTCTCTCTTTCTTCATGCCAGTGCATGGATTGCTGTGGAAACACGCAAGAATGTACAAAATATCTATATAAGATACATGCACTGCAAAGTTTGGCTGTTTCACTGTGAAAGCAACACCACACAAGCCATATTTCTAGTTGAGTTCCCTGGGGAAGCTCTAACTCTCTAACTCTAGCTCTCCGACTTGAGTTCTCTCTTGCAATATATGTACCAAGAGCCAGTCGGCGGTGATGCAAAAGCAAAAGTACATATTTGTGTAAGATACATAGGCAGATATAATATAATACTTACAGTACAGACAGAAGGCCTCCTCTCGCTGCACTTCCTCTATCTCTATCTCAAAGAGAAATCTACCTGAGAAAAGATCACGTATTACGGTTAGGTATTATTAGATAACAAGCTACAGCCATCCCCGTCGTATCTCAGCCATGTAGAACACCATGGCGGTGGAGCTCATGTCAGCCGTAAAGAAAGAAAGAAAGAGAAAGCTTAAAGGAGAAAGCAATGTAATTTTTGGAGCTAGAACCTATCTGTATTTCTATATGCAGGAACATACCTACGTGTTCCGTGTATAGGTAAAATTTTCCTCCACTGAAGACGCAAAACTGCAGTCGATAGTCTAGTCTACTAGTCTAGTTTGTGTGTATGTTATTCATTGGGTTTTTTATCCTTGGCCAAAAATGTATAGCAAAAGGATTGAATTTCTTCCTTTTTTCTCTTCTACTATATAATCTACTATGGAACTTGTATGTATATTATATGGGGAAAGACGTTTGTTCCCTTCTATTGAGTTTTCTTCACTCTATTGCCTAACATGTACAATGTACAACGTACAACGTTGAGTTCCATTCGAAGCAAGGCGAAGGATAGTGAATACATACATAGTCAATACTCAGTGTCTGTGTGTATATCCTTATTTATTGTTACATTACACAGGGTTTGTAAGAGAAAGAAAATTTATAGATGTAAGTTAGCAGATACTCTTCCTTGTTCCGTATATGTATATACTGCAGAGCTGTCCGTGTATTTTATCTGTGTTACATACATAGTTTTTGTGTAAACATGCCAGGCCAGTCAACCACTTCCTATCCCATATCCCATCTTACTTATTTTTCTCCCAGCTTTTTCCTTTTCAAAGGAGGAAGCACAGGTAACTTGGTTTGGAGAAAGGAAGAAAACGAGGAGGAAATAATGAGAAAAGTGCATTAGACGGGACTCGGACAGTAGACAGTATATGACGGTGGTGCTGTTCTCGAGAAACTTTTCCAAATGGACAACGTGCTGTGAACACAAATTAAAATAAAAGTAAATTGCGACATTTTTTCCTTTTGCTGTCATTGTCGTCTTGGTCGTTCTCGTTGTTGTTGTCATTGTACTCCACTCGACCAGGTTGTCTTCTCTAATATATTTATGAATCTACGGCGATAATCAAGCTACTTGAGGGGAAAACCAAGACAAATTTTGTCACTGTCATTTGAAATTGCAAGGTTGAGTACACACACTCTTCCAGGTATTAACACATCTCCATCTAAATCAGAGCAATAACTGTACAAAAATGTGTTGTGTAGCGGCGTGTGAAAAATAGACAGGTTTTCTACATAGGAAAAGCAAGGAAAGAACCTGATTTTATTTGTTTCATCTTTTTTATCTTGGTACATATATCCAAAGGAAAAGTTAGTATTACTGTTTCGTATATGTATCTATACTATTGTTATTTATCAGATGACGTCATAGGTATGTAACTAGTGTACATTGGTGGGTTTGAATTGGCTTAATTTCGTTTCTTTTGGTATTGTTGTGTAAATATTTTATACAAAAAAATGCAATTGTGATAATCAGGATTAATTACACTAATCCCTAATGTAATTGTATATAAATTGTAAAAAGTAATAATTAAAAAGCAAAAATAAATTTGCAAAGTAAACTGTGGAGTTTTGGTTGGGCAACGGACACTGGCAAATTTCTCGGGCAAGGCAAAAAATGAATTAGTTGAAAAAATTTT
>JAQIVE010001484.1:0-24672 GCA_034698285.1 Sminthurinus bimaculatus | reverse complement strand
AAAATCTAAATCGAAATTTTGTTTTTTTCCTTGGCTGACCTCCAATCTTTGACCTCCTAGCGCAACACCTAAGACTTGATGGATTTTTACCAAATATTTTTTTTAAATGTTTTCTCAGACAGAAGTAACTTTCTGGCTGATGCTTTGTAAGGATTTCATCGTTTGGGAGGTTTGAAGCACCCTAATAGATATAGACTAAAATTATGTCCGTACAAATAGGAATAACAAAGGGCATATTTTCCACCTCGACTGTTTGACAATATGTATGTATGTATGTACGATGTACGCACATAGGCATAAAATTTACGAGCTTTTGATAGCCTTGTATAAAAGTTAGAAAGTTATACAATGTGATATTTTACTCCCGTTTTGTGGCGATTTGCATGTAAAATACAAACAAAAGAACGAGGTAGAAAATATCAAGCTAATCATAATATTATTTTATCAGGTCTGCTATGACGTTTAGAATCCCCGTTTCTGTTATAGGGCTCGAGTTACAATTGCCGAGAGGAAAACTAGAAACATATGTAAAAACTTGCAAACACAGTTATGCAAAGGCTATAAGAAGACGGAGAACGGGAGTCAGAACGGGAGAAACTAAGTTATCATTTTCCAGCTCTTTTGGTTTGCACAAGTAAAAGAGAAAACAGAAAACCGGGTGAAAAGAGAAAGCGAAGAAAGAGAAGAAGAAGAAGCAGAGGGGACCAAGAGGGAGAGAATATTACATCTTTTTGTGTGATAATAATCAAATCATCGTTGAAGATAACCGCTGGGTAGTTTTCGGCTTGCCAAAGTTGGGCTTCAACTTTTTCGCTCCTCGTTTTTATCCGTGCCGGTGGATCAAGACGGAAATCTGATAAACAATGAAATGCATGCATATGCATACTTACGTACATATTGGGGAGGGGAACAGCCCTTTATTTTGAATAGCAGTAGCATTTAGTCTGTATATTTGTAGCATGAACAAAAGCTGAACTGTTTGCATTTCATGGGTTCCTGTTTAGCAAACAGTGAAAATTGGCCCGGGATGTTTACCCTGTTGATTTTACCCATTCAACTTCCCCTTCTCGTTTGCGGGATATCTCCATTGTGTTCGTATTAATCGTTCATAAAGATTAGTAAACGCCATTTTATTAGCTGTTAAAAAACTATCGGCGGTCGATTTGCTCACGGACTGGGGAATTTGAGACATGGTGCTTTCACTTTCAGTTCCTCGCAAAACGCACGTATTGTGGCACACTGTACCATATTTAGATACATGTACGTTGTAATGCGCCGTAATTTACTCGTGGCGTTTTAAAACAACATTTTATGCAAATAGCCAAATCCTGGAGATTTTGTGGACATGGCAATCTGATCATTGAAGTAAATAAATATCGGTTTAAATCTTGAGCAAATACATCAGAGCAATTAGTATAATGATTATGATCATTTTTATGACGCCAAAGTTTCAATTCCTTGCAGAGTTTGTTTGGCTTATTTCAATACTTTAAACAGTTGTATGTGTGTATTAAATAGTCACGGCATTGGTACTCTAGCCGACTAGCTGTGTAAAGTTAAGGTGAAGCTTGTTAAGGTGAAGCATGCATCGATGCATGCTTCAAAGGTTTACAGGGTTCCATAAATCTAAATCAAGAAATGATCTGGAGGCTTTAGTTTCAGAGGACATACTTAAACCTTGGATAAAACTCTGGTCAAACTCATGTCAACTTAACAGCACCAATATTGAGGTGCCGAGACGTAAATTCAAAAGTTCAAAATGTCTTATTCCTCATTGGGATTTAATACACCAACTTGGTCTTCTTTTCCCAGTTTAGTGTCCGTGCTTTCTTCTAACTATTTGTTCACAAGTTTTCAAAATTAATCCATCTTTGTTCTAATCCCTAACCACACTGATTGCTTGATTCTATTCTTTTCAAGTTCGGCAAAATTAATTCTTTCCAATTAATTTCCATCATCATAGATAATTTGGAAGGTCAGCAGTAAGTACACATCCATTTGTGTGTAATTCACGATGAGTATTACGTCAAATGGGGAACATCTCATAAAAAAGTTGAATTCTCACAATCAGCCCAAATTATGAAAGTGTAGATTAGTGATTAATGATTCATAAATCAAAATTTTAGCAAACATTAGTAGTTAACCATGTACATTGTACATACTACAGACGCACAAATTTGAAAACTTACCAATGACGTCCCATCGAAAACAAGTTTTTGATATAGTTGACAAGAAGAAAGGACAGGTTTAAAATGAATTTTGACTTCTTTGTTACTTGGAATAAATTAAACTAAATGACATGATTAATGTTTTTAGTGTGATTCTCCCATTTCAGTTATATACAGACAATGTGCACACAAAATGCCATACCGACAATTATGTTATATCCTAGCTCAGCCTTCATATGTATAATCTATATGCATGTGTGTAAGTATCTTTTTATGTTCGAGATGGTTAACCTAAAGTAAATGCAAAAGAAAAATCCGCAAGAAAATAAGAGCATGACAATTTATTCGAGGGGAAGTAATAAGTCTCAGGCAGAAAAATGCCGGTTCAGATTTCAGCGGGTGAAGAAAATACAGAAAGAAAGATTCGGAATAAAAACAGTTCACATGGAATGCAGATTTAGAACTTATCATTGCATAATCTGCATACATGTACATATATTTACGTGTTAGGTAGCAGTAGGCCGAAACGGTTTTATAAACTATCAAATACTTTGCGTGTATGTCTATATATCCAAGTACTGTAGTGTTTTAGAGAGCATACATATGTACAAAATGAAATTTCAATGAGGAAATGAAACAGAGTTGGATAAAGATGAAACGATTTGCGAGAAAACGAGAGAGTGGGAGATCCAGAGAACAGAGAGTGGGAGAAATGGAAAGAGAGCGAAAGAGCAAGATAGATAGATTCAGGCAAACTTTTCCATCTTCTCTTCAAAAAGAGGAATAAAAAGTCAACGTTAACTAAGGTCGAAAAGAAGAGGATAAAGATGAAGAAAATGACGTTTTTTCTTTCTTTCTCTGTAAACGTACGCATGTACATATATTCACAAACCGTCTATGGTTTGTCCGCCCGCGGAAATTATTTTGATGTGAGATAAAATAGGAAAAAAGTGGTCGTTTTGTGCGATGCTGCCAACTGCTGTACCACAAACCACAATGATCAAGGCAAACCAACTTTCTCCTGCTTTCTCCGGCTTGTTATGCGTAGTCTTCGCTTACGTCTTTTTTCGACCTCGTCGCCCTACAACTGATAGAAAAACGACTTATATTACCTCGGACTATTTCGAGTTAATCGTACTAAGTCATTTCAGAGTGTTTTTTTAAGAGCCTGGAACAAGGAACCTTTTACACACACACATAGAAAGTCCGTCTCGATCTGAGATTGGAGGAATATAAGCAGAAAAGTACGCTGGAAGAAAAAAACAGCAGCGGCTCAACTCTAAACAGTCGCCGAGTATTAGCCCTTAAGTAACTGGTAAATAATGAATGTGTCTATTATGATTGGAGTTGGACTCTGTACTGTTACATCAAACTAACGATACAATCTCTCCAGCTAGACCTCCACCAAAGTCAAGAAGAAACAAAACAAACAAAAGGGAATAATAAGGGACGCGCTGGATAATCTGAGGTTGACGACTAGCCAGTCGCTCACGTAATTAGCAGTCGCGATACAACATTCGAATTAACTTGAACCGACTACGTCTCAGTTTTCGGGATGTTTTTCTTGGTATCGTCTCTTCTTCCATTTAGACTCTGGTTTTTTATTCGCCCTCGTCTTACTCTGTTTCTTTTACTTTCTCTTGGCTGCTCCGATGTCCCAACTTAAATTACACTTTTCCCTTTAGGTACATAGAAGTAAGTGTACAAGTATCTCCAGACGAAAAAACAAATCTTCACTCTTTACAACTTTACCTGCAAAATATATAGCCAAAAAAGGTCAACGTTGAGCCGATAGCAACAACCTCGTAAAAAAAGTTCATGAGCTTGTAAGATCTGATACGTATTACTTATCGTTAGTAAATGGGAAAGAGCTTGTTGCCATAGAGAGGCAAGCAATATTTTTTTAAAGCTCGGTGAAAAAACTCGGCTAAAATTCGGTGTTTTTACTCAACGATTTTTCGTCTTCGTGTACATCTTGCGTTGCATGGAACATTTTTGCAAGGTTAATTTTGTAGGCCGAATATTTAAAATTTCTGACTTTTACATATTATTGTTTAAAAAATTGCTCCCTGTCCCTAGCAACAGCAATAGCAGCTGCTTTTGCCAAGCAGCAAAAATCGAAGCAACAGTACAATCTCACGACCTACGTTGCTCTTCCATGAATCTTTATCAAATACTCTGAACGATACAACCTTCAAGTTTCGATTGAAGTTCGATCCTCGTTTTCGTTCCCCTTATAAGATGGAGAAGCCAAGACGTCCATTTAAAAGTACTTTCTACAACAACAGCCCACACATCATCACATCAATTATTGATGTGGGGAGTGAGAGATTATGCAAGCCAAAGTACTACTACATATCTGGATTTTCCTTCCTATCCTGCCGACAGTAGAGGGAAAAGTCATTTATTTTATTATCCACACACTACCTAATACATATGTATCAGTCTGTTGCTGCTTTTTCACTGCTTTTTTGTACTCTCTTCCATGTTATTGGCGATGGGCAAAGATTCTTGGGAAATAAAATGAGAAGAACTCTTTTGCCTTTCTGCATAATAACGATGTATACTTATGCATACAAAAGCTCTTAAAGGATTTCTAATAAATCAAAAATTAATCGCCTCTGTATTCACACTCCAGATTTTGCTATTTTTATTACTCGTCCTCCACAGCGTACAAAATTTACTGTGTACTTAACATTGAGCAAAAAGTACACCACCAGCTATTGTATACGTAATACGTACAACACACAGTTTCTGGCTAAAGGCGCTAAAGCTAAACCCCGAAATTCTATTCATTCCCATTCTAAATTTCCCTTTAACGTGATTCAAGGATATTTTCTCCGGGTCGGGAGGGTGAGAGAGAAAGAAAGGGAAAGAGTGCGAGAGAAAGTCAAGCTAGTCAACCTCCCTCTCTCATTGGCTCCATATGTAAAAGAATAACCTTGGTAAAACTCCTCGTGTGTGGAGGTGGCTACTGTAAATTGCCCTCGAAAAAACATATGCAATGCACCCACTTTTGTTACTTTTGTACTTATAAACCTAAAGCTGAATGAAATTTGATTCGTTAACTTGAGAATCTACACTTGAAACAGAGAGAGAGAGATAGAGTCAGAGGGAAAACGTGGGGGAAGGATGAGCACAAAATATTCAAACCCTTCCCTTGATGTTAACTGTGTGCCTCGTGCTATATTCTGTTGTGTCATTTCGTGGAATAGAGAACGCTTCCTCCGCTGTTATCATACAGATGCCCAAAACAATAAGAAGAAAAAATGGCGATATGAGCTATGGGAAACTGGAATTGAATCGAATTCAAATTGGAAAATTGAGCGAGCTGAATAATAACATGTATAAATATAAAAATAAAAATGTATAAAGGCTTTTAAATTGTAATTCAAGTGATCTGATCAGTTCAGATCTGATCCCATTTATTTATTTCCATCATGCACCCACACGATACTGGCAGGAAATGGAACCAGAACAAGAAGCCGTATTTTTATCGAACCTGAAGCCAAATGATAAAATGTAGATAAAGACATACATACATACAGCCAAAGATCGACGTAGTACATCGTCGAAAGCGGGAGAACAAGTACAGCAAAGGCTTGAGACATAATTTAATGGAATGTGAGAAGGTTGAGAGGGTGGAACTTGCTGGATGATAAAAAAATAGGGAAAAGAGGGAAAACAGGCCGAGCGAGGAGAAACAAACTGTTTCAAATGCTGCCCTTTTTTCTTGTCCCGTACATTTTTGTACGAATACATTTGTACCCGAGTTGGATCGGACTAACTAGACGTATTAGACGTCTAATTGAATTTTAAGGGAAAAGAAGCTACGAGCAGTCTATGTTGCTACAAAAATGCACAAATATACTATGTGGGTACAGAGGTACGGTACGAGCTACGAGCAACACAACAGTTGGTCTGAAATATTGTATCTACATTTTTATGTACAATGTAGGTATGTATATACTATGTAATTCCAATCCAAAGTCACTCCTCTTCCTCCCTTGAGTGTCACAAAATGCTGGCAGGCGAGTAAATAAAGGGGAAAAGAATAGACGAACAAAATATCTACGTCAAAATGATGTGATGAGGAAGTCAAGTATGCAATTCTATAGAAACACATGCAGGCATACCTATCCATAGTAGCTGAAGCCAAGAGTCACGAGTCAAGAGTCAATCGACAATCGAATTCTCTTGTACTTTCTTCATCGATTCGTGACGGATAACCGAGGTAAAAGTAAAGTAAAATGGGGAAACGTGCCTTTTTATGCCAATATCTGCATAGCTACGGATGTGCATGTGTGAGTATGTATCTATTTGTTGATTCCATGTGGTTATATTATGTGTCTGTAAATGTTTCTAGGTAATCGTCTTTGTCCTTGTAAATTGTACATACGCATGTGGATTATTATATTATTATATTAGATATAAATGCTGATGAGGAAGATAACGATATAATAATAATCATAATAATTCGAATATAATCGCTGTTGCAAGCACAATTTAATGTCAATTTTGCAAAAATTGATTCATAAGATAGTTCGTGTTCTTGATATCATACACATACGATGAAATTTAATTCCTCCTACGACAGAACTGAAGTTGTATGATACGTTGTATTATTGGCCAATATTAATGTCTTATTTCATTATCAAATATTTTGATGCTTTCTCCGTCGTCTGCTATTTGGGCATTTCTGCTGAGGCACTCAATTTTCAATTACTATAATTTCTTCCCTGGGTGAGTGACTTCAATAAATAATTGATGCCATATTTGACGATGACTGAAAAGCATCAACATATGAGTTGTCTTTGGCGCGACAACTTATATATTGTAGATTGTTCATTTTAGATAGATGAGCTGATAGATTGGTTGGGATTGGATTAGATTCCACTGTTTTTAACGTGTTTGCTGGGAAAAAATAAACATGCTTCAAAAAACAGACCACTAGAGAGGGAAAACAAACTTTTGTATAGTTCTGAGTATACATTTACAATTAGTATTCAGATATATTATGTAGGTTCACTTTTTTTCGTCGCGACGTCAAAATAAATCGTTTACGTATATTAAAATAAACATGATGAACCATTGACGAAACCAATGATGCACGACGAGTGTGCAACGTGTTCAAATGTTATTGTACAAATAGTCAAATTGCATGGTCACAATCGTAATACATATGTAAGAAAAAGTTTGCTTTAGATGGGAAAATGATGGAAATGGTTGTAAAAATGAAAGATTAAAGATTAATAGTAATAACACGTAATAGTACTTTTAAAAGAGGGTAAAAAACGATAACATCGAGTCAAAGTACGTAGGTTTATGTACAAAATATGCTGTACAATACACTTTACAACAGTCGCTTGCAGACTTTCTACCTACATTTT
Source organism: Sminthurinus bimaculatus (assembly GCA_034698285.1). Lineage (NCBI taxonomy): Eukaryota > Metazoa > Arthropoda > Collembola > Symphypleona > Katiannidae > Sminthurinus > Sminthurinus bimaculatus. Next base: position 17,114 of record JAQIVE010001484.1, on the reverse strand, counting down.
TTGGCTGATTCCTGATTACAAGTTTTAATAATGTCATAAGCTGAATAAATTTGAGCATGTTCATTGTACAGGATAAAAATATGATGATTTATGAAATTTTATCGGTTAGACTCGACTTTTTATGGGCCGGCTTGGGGAAAAAGGAGACTCAGTTGCTCTGTGGATAGACAATCAACTCATAGTGTTATAATTCATTATTCAGCCATAATAATGAAGTCATTCCTTTCTCTTTACTTTGTTAACCATATTAGTAGCGGGAAAACCCTAATTGTGGGTACCTAAGTTTAGTCCTGATAATGTGCATAAGGACAATGAGCATGAATACACACAGGGTTTGAGTCAGTGACTTTCATGATGATAAAAGATATGTTCTTACATGTATAGAAAACTCATAATAAAATATTATAATCGCGAATCCCAACCCTCGTCGTTTGCCACACAACAACGATGATAAAACCTCGGCATATGTTGAATGCACTGTCAAACCTCGAGTTTTTCAACTAGAATATTCAAATGTAACAATACAATGGTTAACAAAAGAATTGTGATTTATAATCGAGTCGGGGAGAAACCCAAATCTGTGCATTTGTAGCTTGTACCTTGTACATTTACCTACATTTACATAGGTTCGCCGTTATCTACAAGTAAATATAGTAAATGCAAAATGTAAAGCTGAATCAAAGTTGATGATTACACTATTTATCGGTACAACGTACAGTCGCCTTCCTCAATCTCGTTATTTATGAAAGAGGTTCCAACTTGACATTTTCCCTCAAGTGTCTGTCTCCAAGGAGCAGTGTGGTGATTACAACTGCTTATGCATTTATGCATGCTGAACTACAACATGTGCATACATATGCATCCAACGCCTAGCTATGTATTTTTATAATTTACCTCCCTCTTATAAAACTTGACTTGAAATCCTGCAAAATGGTTGGCTTTTTTTAACAAAGGGCTCTCAGTGGCACAACTTGACATTGTAAAGTACTGATAACTAAATAGAACTGTAAGTTTAAAGTCCATAATGTGGCCTTCAGACATAAAATATATAATTTTACATGTACTGTTCTTGAGCTTTCAAAAATATGGGGAAAAGCACGAAACCAACGTTTTTATTTATCATGTATCAAGTAAAATATCATCATACGAAATTCTTAGTAGGTGAATTTTAAACCGAGTCGAGCAAACATCTTTCAACTTACAATCTTCAACCCCCCTTGAATGAAAAAATTCTAAGTTGTACAAATATAGAAAGGTTACCCAAGAAATTTCATGGGAATTCACGTTTCGTCATAAAAATCTCGAAATTCAGTATAAAGATTAGTACATTAGTGAACTCTAACCTTAAATACACAAGTGTAAAGAAAAAGAACGTCAAGAAAAAAATGTACTTACCAAGTAAAAGTATTGCATTGTTATTCGTAGTCGTAGGAGACGGTTGAACGTTGACGTGGGGCAAAGTGAGGAAGTTTTGTACAAACAAAGAGGTTGCCCAGAAAATAACAGATTTCACAATCAGTTCACCTGATTTCTAACTTTTGTTTGTACAGAGAGATTTGTACTCTTTCTTTTTCTACAACTTTAATTCAATATAGAAAAAACATGAACTTTCTAGAAAAACTCTCAACAGGTCGATAGGCGTCAGTTCAAATTGATGTTTGAAAATAAATCTGTATACCAGGGGCTGTGATGATTCTTGATCACTTTTAACGTTGTAAATACAGTGAAAGGAGCAACTGTACAATAATATATTGTAGGAGAGTTTATAATATAAATTTAATGATTTAATGTCGTGGGACAACTTGGCCACTTGGATGAGTAGTAGATAGATAGGAATCAGTATATTCAATGTTATGTTGCTCAGCTCGGCTCGGCCACTGCTCAAAGGACAGGAGAGGAACCAAATAGAGAGAGACAGAGAGAGAAAGAGAGAAAAAGTCGGCAGTCTCGTAGTACGCAAAGGAAGGAAGGAAGAAGAGCCACAGAGAATTCAACGACGAGCAACTCGTGAGTCAAAAGTCATTGAATGAAATCGGTTCTTTTATACTTGTGTGTGTGTGTGTGTGTTCTTCTGTGCCTGAGAGTAAACGGCTTTTCTTCCCTCTTTCAGCCAGCTTTACTAAAATCGTAGTCGTATTGTATTGTACGGTGGTGTGTGGTGTGGTGCGGTATCGCTTGGCTTCCTTTGACTTGGCTTGGCTTGGCAAAACGAACCAACGAACGAATGAACACAAGCTCACGTCACAAGAAAAAAAATCCAGCACCCGCTTGGATTGCCCACACTTTCTCCCTCTCCCTCTCTCCCTGCTATTTCTCTCTGCTTTCTCTACGTACACATACACAATACGTACAACGTATAGGTATTAATGTAGAGGGAAAGCTTTTCGGCTACTCGCAACAAGTAAAGAGAGAGAGAGAGTATAGACAACATTATGCGTCAAAATCCGACTCAAGGAAGCTCAAACTCAGCTCAGACATTAAAACTTGTACAGTGTTCTTTTTACATATATTATTAACATCATATTATGGTCATGTATGTATATTACATAATATATGATACATTACATGTTGTATGACGCATATAGATAGATGGATAGATAGATAGATAGTTTGATGTAAAAATACGTAATAATACGTAGTATTACGTAGTTATAAGTATGTATGTATTGTACAATGTACAATCTACAATAATATTCGGCTGTCAGTTTCTCCAGCTCAACCCAATTACATTATCAAATACGTTAGTATCTCGGAATATCATTTGGTTCTTATTTCTTGAATTCGTTCGTCATTGCACAAATATTAGATATTCCCTACCCACTAGATAAACAATATGGTGAATGTGCGTGTGGATGAGTTGGGATGGTGTATGGTATGAGAAAAAATATGTTCAAAAATTGTATTCATGAATTCATAGCCCTGTTTACCTTGAGCATTGAGACGCTAGTGGTTGTGCATGATCGCCCTCATTTTATTTGAGGCAATCCTCAGCAATCCCCGAAAATTTCCAAGGAAACGAGTTTTACAAAGAATCTTTTTTCTTTATTGTATTGTTTGAATTCTCTAAAATCTACATAATAATATGTATAACGTATATGGATGTAAGTATCTAGAACCTAGAGCTCTCGTTTTGTTTTAAAAACTTACAGTTGGCATCATAAAAAAGACCTACATATTCAATTTGACCTGCATTGTACAATATATAGGATATGTAGAAAAGCATCTTGAAAAGTAAAACGCAAAATTTCGTCAGTATTTTTGTAGTCCCAATGAGATTAATCAAATTGTTCATGACTTTAGTCCTGCCTTGTACATGTAGAATGTAGATTCACTTTCCTTTTATAATGTACTTTCTTTTGTCTTGTTACATGTTTTATCTCCAAATTGTAAACCATTCTTTTATGTTCCATCCGTTATTGCCTTGATGCTTCATTTTTTAGGCGTCTGCACAGTTTTGTGGTTGTTTTATGCCGTCGTCGGCTGACGTATACAGAGAATGTGAGAAACAATGTGAAGGGTCACCCCACACACAAAAGCTTCACTTTTTGACAAGTATTATAACTTTAACAATCATTTTAGCTATATTGACCATAGTTAAAGGTCAGCTCAATTTCGTGCCAACCAAAAGTACATATGGATGTTTCAGCTCCAAAAAAATGTCCCAGGAAATAACTCCCAGACATGACATTAAAGCACACGGAATCTAACAAACCTCGGTTAAATATCGTATGATATAGTTAACTAAATACAGTGTTTATACATATTTAGTGGTAGTATAGTATTCTGTACTGTGTAATTCAGAAAAATCCACCCTTTTTTATATCAGTTGTATTTACGTGATTTCCACGTGTACTCCTCATCAAATGTCCTTGCGGACCGTCTGTTGGTTTTTTTGTCGTTGACAGCAGCGTAAGTAAGTAAGTAGTAGTTAGCAACAGGATAAAATCACAAACCAGCACAAACCATAGTGACAACATTTTTCCGGTGAAAATTCACCCATTCATTTCAATACATCATCATCTACCAGCACCGTCAGAGTTAATTCTTGGCTATTAGCATGTTGGCTGTCGCCCCAGACAAGAGCAAACACGGGGAAACGCGTAGATTCGTAGATAGTTGGGGATTGTGGACATGTCCAAATCCGACAAATACATATGTACAATGTACACACGTAAGATACTCTTGTCTTTTGTAACCTTTTTCGCCGTATTTTTGGTGCTTTTAAAATGATGGACTGTGATAGAACAAAGCTGTGAATAAAAAAAGTATAGCTAGACAGACGTTCCATGTGTTGCTGTTCGTTGTTCGTTGACAGTGGTGAAAGTCACAAAAAATTAGAGCGATTGGCGTTTGCTCCGCTATTGTCTGCCTCATTAAATGATGAAAATGCAGCAAATACCAGGAACCACAGTAAAGAGTAGGGTTCAGATGATGTATCGTCGGAATAATTAATATTTATGATAGATGCTTCCTTGATGGCCGGTGAGCCTCCTATTAAATTACGCGGTAAAATTATATTACTCATATCCTCCATCCAAAGTCATACCATACACTGTCCCATGATGCTCACATTTTACATTTTAGGCCCATAGACTAATACATTACTCCGTACCTACTAGTGGTGTCCTATTTGTGTCGGATAAAATATCAGCACTGTAGCATCACATGCTGTCTATGCTTTCTTTTTGGTGAAGCATTGTTTAATTTGTAGCCGAATATTATAAGCCATATTTTCCTAAAGCGTAACTTTGAGCCTTATGCTACATTAATACAGCACGCTTTCGATACATAATACAAATTATTGGCCTTAATTATGTATTGAACTGAGATGGTGAAAGTTTGAAAGTGTTCAAGTTAAGTAAATAACGACTCTTCAAGTTGCACACGCCTTCTTCGTACCCTCTAAGAATTTAATTTGGCAATGTAAGGACAGTTGACAGCTCGGGCAATGAGAACAAGGCATTAAAGGATAAAGCGGAAGATGTAGAAAATTGTGCTTTTTGCACTCAGACCAAATTGAGAAATTGGGCTTGGACTTTGCTGATTCCTCTACATCTGTTCTTTGTATATTATTTGTTCTTGTTTTTCGAAAACCGTTATTTATGAAGCTCAAAAACTTTGCGTCTGTCCTCTGTTCCATTTTACATTCAAAAGGCCGGCTTTTAAATGCAACAGCATGTCTCACCGTTTCATGTATTATATTTGGGGGAGGTTGGGATGGGACGCCTTGGCATATTTTAAAAGTGTACGTGAACAAGCTCGTGTTATTTTGTAGTAAAAGTCCCAGAATGCCTGCGAGATGAAAATGAGTATTATGCATGTACATATGGATATGTATGCAAGCTTATACTTATACCATATTGCATGAAGTTAGATGTCTACATTTCTACAATCTGCATTTACATATACATTGGTACATGATATCACAATGTTTCTTGGAGATATACATATCAGTAGTATGATGTCATGTAAATAGTTGGCAGTTGTTGTTGCTGTCGGAGTAGTACATACAAACGTTTTGGATTCACAACATTCTCCGCCTGTGGTTGTTCTTGTTTTTGTCCCTAATAAAATTTAGAATTTCCTTGCCCCCTTCTTTGCCAGGAAATAAGCTCTTCTTCTACAATACAATGCTTCTGACTTTCCTAGTCTCTTGCATAGTACATGTGCTTTTGAGAATATTTTCTCCGTCTCTCAAAGATACCCCACAACTTCATCTTTTTGTATTATGTATGTAAGTATAACATGATGTTACTTGAGTGATCATAGTTATTAAATAGAATACCTTTCCTATATATTTATATTACGGGCATACTCTATAGTATAGAATTTTTACTTTCTCTTTCATGGCTATATTCACTTCCTATAATACTATGTATGTATATTTACCATCCGAAACCAAGAGCATACATATACATAAAATAATACTCCGCTTCATTTCAGGCTCTGTTGTTTACCCGGTTTCTTAAAAAACTATGAAATCATCATAACAAGGTCTTTTGCTTTTGACTACGAGTGGAGTGAAACGCCGGTTTTTGTCGTCATAATAACACCGTTTCCACTTAAATATTTACATGAAACGTAAATAAATAGATAGGATTTGCAGGGGAAAAGCCCGTCCCAACTATCTATCCATGCGTCCTGTACTGTTCCTGTATCTACATGTATTACACAGTACAGTGTAGATTTTTTAGCTAAATTGTAGAAGGGTATACATTATACATATATACCCCTCTACAATTTATACCCTATGTATGTATAGTGGTTCAAAGTTTTTAACCCACATGAATTGTTTTATCTTTTTTATACTTTCCATTTCTTTGTGATGCCTTGTGTAGGATAAAATTAAATGTGCAATGTACATACATAATACATATGTTCTTCAGTACACACCAACATTTACCCTTCAACCCGCACTTACGCAATATGGCAAGAATTAAAATAAGTACATACTATAGTAATGTGATGCAAAAAACCGATATCATAGTCTGATATTTAAATTATTTTTTCAAGTTCATTTTCATTATCCTTATGTATTTTGTACATACATTATGTATTATGTATATTAACCACAACCGTGCTGGTCGCGTATGCACACTCCGTGTGCAATGTACATAGTACTGGGTACATAATTGCTGCCATTATGTACATTTTTAAATTAAAGAGCTTCTTCTTATTCAGTAGTTGTTTCTTGTTTGATATCGATTTTTCACAGTTCTGTGTAAACGGCCTGCAATACTAGGAATGAATGTACATCAGGTAATCACAGTAACATGAGGTTTTCTATAATTTTGATCAATATAAAAATGAGTTTCTGTACATATAAAGAAATGTTTTTGATGGCCATCAAGGTCCTTTGAATGAAACAATAATGAAATTTCGTATAAATCTAAATCCCCCTCTTCGAAAAAAATCTAATCTAATGTCATGCAAATTTGACAATTTTCAACGAGAGTTTTGGGGAAATTTATCAAAATCACATGAAAACTTGATCAAAATTGATAAGATTTTTGACCTCCGAATTTGTGGTGTCCAAATTTCGTGGAATTATTTGAAAAGATTTTTTAGAAAGGAATTTTCAAAAACTTTAACGTATAATTGGTGCGGTATAACCAGTAACTTTTGTCTCGTTTGACAAACTTTATTTTTCACAATTAACGTCTTGGAGTTTGCAGATAAAAGACTTTAAAGGTTAAATTGCTTACTCCCACGCCAATATGTACTTGTTTATTTATTGTACATGATGTGAAAATCAATAATTTTGATATCTGGAAAGATGGATAAAGTTGAACGTAGCATGAGCAACTAGATGTTTCCTTGACTAGATTCTTGACGCTGATAATATTTTGTATTTTACACTTTCCAATTCCATTTATAAGAAACAGAATGAATACAAATGCACATATGTGTGTACGTTTGGTGCACAATGTCTATTTTATTAAATGAAGTAGTAGATAGTTACATCAGTGTATTTCATGCCAGTTTTTGTTTCGTTCATGCACAAGCTCCATGTATCGTTTTAAACGAGGTACTTGCGGAATCGATAAAGAAAGTTGAGCAGAACTAGATCCGCGTCATACAGTCATACAGTACAAAAAAGACTTCCTGGTTACGCCAGAACAATGAAAGAACAATGTACCGTTTGTAACACACGTTGCATACAAGGTGTGAGTACTTCTGTTTTTAGTGACTGAGCTGGTGAAGAAGAACGTCACCAACGTTTTCAGGTAACTACGCTGTGTATTTATCAAAAGAAGCTTGGAAACTTTAAGAAGAAAAAAATGCTTTCTTACTTTGGCCGAAGCCCATGCTACTGCTTTAATCCTTTGCCATTCCAACAATGTTCATCGTTCATCGATTACACCGTAAAACTGCATATCACATTATGTTCAGATTCCATTGACAAGGCGTTTAGTGCACAGGAGAAAGGGCACGTATATTTTACCCAGATATTGTACTTTGATCTTACCTTTTTCCGACCTGGAAAAATTAACAAGGCATGATTCTGTTTATACAGACATGCATACATATATATAGTTCATTGCTATATACAATACACATACAAACACACAACAATTTTGCAGAGAAGGGACAACGAAATGAAAAATCTCAAAGGAAGTTTGGATCAGAAAGGAAATCCGCAGCGTATTCTCTCGCTTTTTCTCTTTTCACCCTGACTTTTTCCTTGCTTGTTCACCTTGTGGAAGAATTTGTGAACCATGATTAATGACACGCTGATGGTGTTGAGTTAACATCGAGTCATTATGTAATACACCTAGTACACAATAATAATAATACATACAGTATTGTACCAGACCCAGCACATATACATTATACATACATACAAAATGTATACGTACAACTTACAGTAAGTACATAAATACTAGTTGGAAGGTTGATGGGTGAGACTAAAGTTAGAAATTGGAGCCTGAGCAGGTATCGAGTTTACCTTTCTATTTACTTTGAACGAAACTTTTGACGGGGAGAAATGGGAGGCAGCAAAAAGTGAAATGAAAATGCAGGAAGAGTAAAATGAGACAGGTAATGGTGAGACAGGCAGTGTGAATTCAATAATATTCATATCTGGTCTGGAGTCACATCCAAGCTCAAGAACCTCTACGTACAAAAAGCACTTGTTTGTGTGTTTACATTTTTTCTCGGCAAATTCAAGTCGGCCCCTTTGAATATGGTGCAGAAATAGGATGCCTTTGTTTAAAACTATTCGCAATCGGCTTTTTTTCATATTTGCTTTCATTACGATGCAAGCGGAAAGAAATAAAAGAATCCTCAAAGGGAACAATTTCTCTCATACTCCTGCGTGATGGAGACCATTTTACAATACAAATAATAACCCTACACCCTACACATGCCTAAATACATACATAGGATTACCTAGACTTGCTATTTTTAATAACATTCGACGTTATTCCACATGAAGGCGTGATTCGATGAATTATGCTGCAAAAGCACCAAAACATAGATATGGACAGGCAACAAGAAATGAATTTGACGCAATTGTTAAGCTGGTGAAAAGAGGAGCAACAGCAAGGTTAAGGGAAGAAAAGGGAAACGTGAATTTTAACAGCCTTTAAAATGCATAATATTCTATCCAAAACTCCACTATAGATAGAAACCAAAAGGCATCGACAAAGGATAAACAATGTATGACCATCTGAATGAAGTGAATCGATGAAGTTCCGCTGTATTCTATAGTAAACATAAGAATTTTGATGTACAATCCAATTCAATATTCAACACCTTTAAATCAAAGTAGACAACGACGGTTTGCATCAATGTTTGGTTTGGAGGAATCTTATTTCGCCGAATGGAGAACGTACAGTAGGTACTTATATATAGGATTAGACAATTAAAGGGCTCGGAGACATTTAAAGGACTGTGAAATGAGAAGTTGATGCCAATCAATTGTGCATACATAATTCATTACTGAGCTCCTGTGGTCCTATAGCAGTATATCCTATGTAATGAACATACTGAACTGAATCTAAATATCTATGTGTGTACTGTGTATGTAGATGTAGTACACACGGTGTACTTACGTCTTATGTATGTATGTATGTATAAATAATTACAGTAGTTACAGCTGTGGCCTAGCCATGAAGGTTTCAGATCTCGTACATAATTTCTTTGCTTTCGACGAGGAATCTAGATATGTAGTATCTACAGAAAGCGTCACAATAATAATAACATAGTGAGAATAGTAATAGTATGTGACACTGATATTGCGTATGATAGAAAGTTAGTAGTAGTAGTAGCAACAAAGTAGCTGGAGGTATCTCTTGGCTGAAAATCCTGTTAAATAAATAATAGATTCTCAGCTTTCACCTCACGGTAATTAGGATGAGGCATTTTGCCTTAGAAACAATGTGGACGGTAGGGAGGTTAAACATTGGCCCTATAAAAGTTGTCATGGGAAACTGTTTATCATATACCTATGTATATCAGCTGAACAGTAAATCATTGGGTTCAATCAAACTCTACTATACATACAGCACATTCTGAGTCCGATGCATCATGCAGAAAGGTATTGTACATATTTTGTCTTTTACACGAATCCTATTCGGTAGATGCTACATATTATATAGACACTCAATCTTTGCCTTTACAGAAAATTACAAGTTGCATTGATCTGATTTCTTTCCATACTCAACCTTCGGTCTAACTTTCCTGTTTAGAAATCAATAGTTATGTTCAACAAATTGTAAGATTTGTTATTTAAATGCGTAGTTAAAGTGTCCCATAAGTAGCATAATAGTTTCCCTATATTTTTGGTATGCTGGGGTAAATGTGTCGTATTTTGTATGTGTGAAGGTAGAGAAAGTAGGTATAAATAACGTTGCATTCTGTGCTTATATGTATAAATATCGCATGTAAAGATTGTACAGTACAAGTTCCGAAAATTGAAAAAAGTTGAGACGCTTGTTTGCAAATGACAAAAGTACCCATTTTATTTGTTCGTTTTTGTTGTAAAATTCAACACAAAATGTATTCAATTAACCAAGTAATAGATTATGTACACATGGAATAGGAAATATCGCACAATACAAACCGTTTGTCACCTCTAAGCTCACTCATATTTGAACTGCCTGACCCTTTATCTTAGTTTGTTCGCGACAATCTTAACTAGAGAGGCTTTCATACATTTTCCTAACACCTTCCGCAAGCCAATTGCTAGAGTCAGGTAAAAAACTGGACTACATATACATAGAATACATGCATGCATAATACACAATATTTGTGTAGATACTTCATATTGGTTTAGAAAAAAAGTTTCGTGGGCTACATTCAGTGTTTTCCGAAATGTTAGAGAAAACGTTGATTAAGATGTTAAAATATTTACATGCGTAAGTACGTACGTATATATCTATGTATGTGTATATAATTGCGTGCGTGTGCCTTTATCTATATCGATCCGTTCACGCTATGCCAACCAACAAAGCCAGTAGTAATATTAGTTGTATGTTCTCGGTGCTTACATTTAAGCTTCCACTTTAATTTAGAGCTTTGGAATTTTAATACCCAAATTATAGCTTTTAATTGCCTGCAATTACATCCACGTTTTTCTTACACGCTCCTAAAATATTTGGTGTAATAAATGCAAAATTGTGATCAGGCTCGTTTAATAGGCTGAGAGACGTGTAACTGTCTACACTTTTTTTACACGTGAAACGTCGACTTGGGTATTTATGAATTATAGACGTGCATATTGTATAAATATTACTGTAAATATGGGCTTATGTGTCAGCAAACCTTCAAAACCTGGCCTTATAGGCATGTATACTAGGCATGTAGATTGTGTAGATTCTAAACGTGGATGGACAACATATTATTAGGAAGGAAACCTTCCGTTCACGTTCCACGTCGCATTCAATTAAGTTTGAAACATGCTTGATGGGCCGATTTTGAATTCTGAGCTGGAGAAACGTGAAACATTTCCATATTCCCCATTATGGATGGAGTAAAAATAAGAATGCAAAAATATGACAATCCGATCCCACATAGTACATGGGATCAAACACACACACACACACTGTGTGTCGTCAATGTTATGATAAGTTTCTTTCCAAATAAACCATTCAAATTGTAAACAGGCTGCAAAACATGATTGCTTTATCCAGCCATCGTATATGTACAGATATGTACGTATCATACGAGTGCATGGATGTGAATAAATGTGGGTATAAATATCTCTGGTGGTTTCATTTCTCCTTAAAAATCGGAAAATGTTATGAGCGAGAAGGAAATCCTTCCGAGATTGGATTTTCGAGGTGAGCATAAATATTAAATATTTATCGAAAGTTTTCTTCCACGAGCTTTCAACGATTCCGTCTTTGCGTTCTGGTGAATTTGGGGTAAAATCGATTTTAGGCTTGCCACCTCGACTATACGTAAAATAAGTATCGAGAATCGTCTATAACTATAAAATACGTATGTACATGTACGATTGTGTGTGAATGGAAAAACATTTCATTTTATGCAACATTTATTAATTGACTTGCTAATACATATGTACAGTGATAATAATACACAAGCAGGGGTACGTTTTACGAACTTTCACCAACCGGAATTATATGCATATTATAATGTATACTTTATATGCATGTGTAGTGAAAGCCAGTTGACATGCAAACCTATGTATGTATAATGTATATACATTGTTCATAACATACTTATAACCAGAACCAACCCAGAATACCAGTGGTGCTATTAGGGGTCCATTTACTCGTTTAATTATCCTCTGATGAATCAGGTAGCATGAAAGCAGTCATTATTACCAGTGCGGAAATCACAAGTTTTGATTTTTATTCCTCAAGACCTTGAAAACATCAGTAGGTATTGACTTTCCATGCTGAATATTCTGAAGCTAGAAAAAATATTGTATAATTTTCACCTTTAACTCTATATTATGAAATTATTATGTAGGTACCTAAATATGTACATTGTACATGTAAATATATGTAAGTATAGTAAGTATATTGTACATTGTACATGCTATAGGTACCTGACGTCGTATCTGTGTAAGTTTTTTATGCTCCTTGTAGTAGAATAAAAATACAGAAGTATGGATTTACAAAGATACAAAGCCACAAAACTATAGTCTTGACTAGGTTTTAGCGCAATAATATTATTGTGATATGTATGATGTATGATACGATCATACTATCACGATATGATAGGCTCAAAGGTCAACCAACAATGTAGATTCAGAATCTTGTAAATATTTAATCGCATATTTTGCTCATTTCGTCATATGTCGTTATGGTTATGACGTATAATGTGGTGTTCTACGACGTTTCGTGAAAATTATTATGAATGAATGCTGGAACAAGGAAAGAAAAAGTCTTTCTTTCTGTAAAAAATATGCAACTGCCTTCCTCATTCTCCGTATGCAAATGCAGTCGCACATTATATGATAATACATTTCTCCGAGCTCTGGAAAACAAAGAAGAATAAACGAAGTTGAAACCCACTTTTTTAAAAGGGTGCCTCATATTTCATGGCAAAAAATACCTCGAGTAAAGTCAACGCCAACGCCTTTTATACGGCTAACAACTTGTTTTCGTATTTGAAACGAAGTACTTTTGATGGATCCACACATATTATGTACGTATGCGACGCAGGGTTACTAACTATACGGAGAATGGATGCTTGTTTCGAATTGTCACATGTTTTAAACATGTGGAATTGGAAGCCAACTGCTAGATATATATCAAAGTATGGAGAGAACGAAATTGTTTCCACCAATGACACATCAAGGTATCAAGTTATATAAAACCGACAGGAATTTCTCCAGCAAAATAAAAGGAAACGATGCATGTTCGGAGACAGCACTGTGCTTCACGTCCTTAATTAGGTTTGATGTTCTAGAGGAAGGGAGAACAGAAAACTCAGATCGTGTGTACAGAATTCCAAAAAATCAGCCAAAGTCAACGTCATTATCTGTCCGAGTGAAACTTTACTCCAAAGTGCAATTTAAAGTTTAATGCAAGGTGACCTCAAGAATCCAAGTCTAACATGCCCCAGAGCCTAACAACTAACAACAACATATTGCATGGATACGGAAAATAAGTACACTGTAAATTATCAAGATACAAAGTTCATATATCATTCAAGATCTGGTTTAAGAACCGCCGCCTCTTTTACTTTGATGACGACCAAAGTACATTTTTTTTAACACAAATCAATTCTCTTATTCCTTAACATCTGGTGGTCATTACAAGCTTATCTTATCACATGTTGTATAACGAATACCATATAGCCTCAAATCTGACTGAATTAAAACTGAGGCAATAAAGTATATCAAAATATGTTTGTACACATGTACAAATGGACTTATACTTATATAATATCTCTTACTAGAGAGGTATTTACACATACAGATACATATCATATATCATACATATATACCGAACGTACTTTTGAAGTAGCACAAAGTACACGGGTTCACTTGAGTTTCAAACAAAATCAAATTTTCAACAAGTTAAGACGATGTGAAGTGTACTTGCTACATATTATAGCAAAGATAGAATACGGCCACTTTTTAAGGGTATAATAATATTATAAAAACTACGCATGTAATACGTAATACTTGTATATTTTATAATACATGGTTAGTTATCAGTTCAATCGTATGAAATCTTTGCCAAAAAATTAAAAAATAATAGATTGACCTAGAATTAGTTTTCTGCAGCTTTTTTTGCATATACACGCCAGACGAAATTGAAAATTTTTTGTTAGTAGTACATGTAAGTAAATTATATATAATGTAAACATACACACACACAAGCTGAATTGCTCAATTCTGGGCTCCTTTTTAAAAAACAATTCGTTTGTACTAAATTACTTACAATTAGCTCAGTAATAAAGTTAAACTTACTAGAATTAATTTAACAAAAAAAAGATGAACAGAGAATACGATGAGTATACATACATTATACATATTGAGAAATTGGAAATTAAGTTGAAGCATTACCAAGCAAAATTAAAGAGACATTCGTACAACCAAAAGTTTAATTGTAACATCTATAATCTATATTCTTATAATATAATATGCTTCGTTTTAATTGAAAAGGAATTGATTAATCTTTGATATTAAAAGAAAATATCCTCAGGGGGATTCGAAGCGTTTTCGCTGCCTGCTGTGGTAGTAGTTGACGGTAGTCTTGCTTCATGACTATGAGGATACGAAGGGTAATACCACTCAAGAATTTTTGTCATCACAACATGATTGATTGAGATGGCAATCGCATTTTCTGGAATGTTTGAAAAAGCCAATTTATGTTTACTGTGATGAAGAGCGTGAGGAGGGCCGACAATTAAGCGAACATTATCTGAGCGTAGATCAGGTGACAGAACAGATTGTATGGAAAGCAACGTTTGTCCTAAAATTGTAGGTGGTAAATGTGTAAATGTCCTACTAGTTAGTTGTAATACCTTGCACCTGTTATAAATAAAAAAACATTTCACGTGAGAATTTGTACGCAAATTTGGAAATTATGTGCATATTATGTAGCAATCAGTTGTAAAGCATAGAATAAAACTAAACTAAACTACACATACTAATGGTCAATATTACTTTCAAATAAATTTTGTTAGATGTGGTTACCATGGTATCTATGTTTAAATTTTAAAATACCTTTTTTCTGAATTTGCATCGATATCAGTTAATAGTTCCATGAGATCCGGTTGAGGATTATTGTGATGGAAGTTATCATTGTGCTCCAATTTGAAATAATAATGATACAATCCACGTCCAGTTTGATGCCATAACGTTGAAATTTGTAACTTTAATAGGGAGTCGGTGCTTGGTTTGGATCTGTTCTTTATTTTTTCTTGAAAAGGAGGATAAAAATAGTAGAGAGACCTAATGACACAGGCACGTAACCCGAATAGCCGTTCTAAACAGACCCCAGGTTGCAACCTCACTGGTAAATTATCCAAAGGTTTATAATACCTACAAAATCGTAATACATATAAAAAGATGATTAATTATGAAATCGAACGTTTAAAAAATTTGAAGTACATAAATGGGTTTTTAATGCTTAAGTAATGACAATATTTTTATGTCAAATTACCTCTTGTACAATCTTGTCCAAAATTTGGACGTTTTAGTGACAGCATAAGCACTTTTGCATAATAAAGAAAACGTTAGAACATCTTCAGGTTTAAGGTACGCACCAATGAGAAACCAAATATCGATTGGATAAATATTTCCTTCCTCTTCTTCGACTTTAGTAGATGCAATTTTATTGGCTTTCTTCCGACGAGTTCTTGTACTTCGTACGCAATTATATCCCCCTCTGTCCTCGAGCTCTTCTTCATTACCCGAATCGAAATTACATTCATCTAATGTCAAATCAAACCAGTCTTTTTCCTCTGCAACCACAGTTGTCAAAGCTTCAGCAGCACTTTTCTCTTGTACAACTTTAAAAGAAAAGTTATTTTAGATTGAATGTTATGGATACATAAGATTTGTTACATAATAGTACGTTGAAGTAAATCTTTTCCGCATTAGTTGGGTTCTTTGTATTGGAGTGAACCGAACACCAACATTAGATATTAAAATGACGATTACCTTTTACAATAGAATTGGTAGTCGTAGCCTTTCTCATCCTAGACTTTCCAGATACAGCATTGCTATTAGCAAAGTCGTTCAGAGTTATGTCTGTTTAGAAAAGACGAAAAATAGATTATTAAATGCAATCAGCAACCAGAATCCGATAGCTGTGTAACGACAGTATGCTTCGACATCGAACATTTCGTCTAGTATCTTTAATCTTTTATTTGACATAAGCCTAATAAATAATGAATGTCTTGGTAACCACAAAATAACTAAAATCCTTCGTTTGGGAAGGAAACGAAAAAAAACATAATCGAATTTAGTTGTCATTACTATCAAACTATGGGAACCATTTTAATTAATTGATTAGGTTATGTCGTCATCAACTAAAATAAATTCATTTCTAAAACCGTGTAATTTTGTAAGTAACAAGTAACACACACACACACACAAATAAGTAAATATTTTCACGAAAACCATAGTATGTATGTCAATGTTCCAAAATAGCACAGATGATTGAAACGTATATTATGAAAACAAAAATATTTACCTGAAGCATTACAGGTCCCTTGTTGACCCCGATTTCGCCCTCCGCCTTTCTTTCGGGGCATGTTGATGAGATGAAACCACAAATGAATTTTAAACAAACAAAATTCATATTTCAACTAATATGTAATTATTTTAAAAACCATAATAAATTAATTGAAATTTTAAAGAAAAATTAAACTCTTCATTTTTTCTTATCTGGCGACATCCCACTATCATTGGTGGCATTCGTAGTTCAAAATGTACCAATTTAGCACTGTTTAGGCTGCCAGCTAACGATTAGGACTTTCTTTGGCTTTCTACATAAAGATTTATAGAATGAAGTTGGGCGTGTTGCTAAACTAGTAAAATTGTCAGACCAGACCAAGATATCTGAACAGACTTTCATTTAGCAACACCGCTGCCTAGCAACAAAAACCAGGTCAAAGTTTAGCAACAAGGCGACCTGTTTTTCAAAAACAGGCTAGAGTTTAACAACAAATTGGTATGA
>JAQIVE010001483.1:0-24676 GCA_034698285.1 Sminthurinus bimaculatus | reverse complement strand
ACATATTAAAATAATTAGAAATTCCCATATGATAACTAGGTATAGTAGGATTCACAAAACTACTGAAAAAATAAAAGTGATTATTTTTGGGAATTTTTTATATTTAATGTAACATAATATTTAAAATTATATAAAATTTGACAAAAAAGAAATAATTTTGTTATAACAGTTAGCTATAACTTGTTAAAACCTAATTTTTCTAAGCATATAATGTTAATTAACTTAATTATGTCAGAACTTTATCCTTTTATAATTTGTTATTAACATTAATTTTTTTGCTAAATTTAACTATTAAATATTTACACTTGGCAGAATTTAGTCTTTATGTTTTAAAAAAACTTACTTATTGCATTTTTACAGAAATTTAAATTTAAAATTTGACAAATCTCATTATTTATTTTTTATAGAAATCATTATTTTAAAATTTCTCAAATAAGTTTTAGGATTTTAGTTTTGATTAAATTCAATTAATTTGTTCACAAAATCTGCTAAAATTTACAGAAACATAATGCTCTGTATAGAACAATATGATGTATATTTTCATGTTATTTCAGCAAAAAAAATCAGAGTTTTCCAGCCACCCGATATGAGGTAACGAGTAAAATATTTTTAGGTAAAGTAAATTTTGGTTGTTAGAAGAATCGTTGAAAGGGCCGGAGCATTGCCTTAATTCCCTTGGCGGATGGTGGAGGGAAAGAGGGCACGTCGTATGGCGGTTTTTGTGGTGGGATATCACTTTTATAGCAGTATGAGTAGCCATCGTTTTCATGACCAGTCTGTAATTCTGCATTCTCGTATTGGTCCGAAAAACTCATGACATTGTCGTTTGAGTCCCGTCCGGGTATGTTGTAGATGAAAAAATTACAGTTGTTTGAAAGCGTTCCAAACGCATTTCCATCGGACGGTGGTGCAGTTCTACTGTTATTACTAATACTGATATCAGTGACGCTGTTGCTCATATTGTTGCCACTCAAAAGGCAAGTCGGATTCTGATTGTAATAGTGGTTGGACATGTTCTGTCCAGGATTCCTGTTATAGTTATGGCAGTAATTGTTTCCACTAGTGGCCATCGGAAAGGGTGGTGAACTCCTCATATTATTGTTGGCTCTCATATCCGAATCCATAGCCATGCTCATATTCATGCCCATGCCCATGTTTGTGTTGTTTTGGTAGGCAGTAGAAGCTCTCATCGTCATTTGAGGACTAAGTTGCCCCATGCCCCTCATCATCCCTCCGTTAGAGGGTGGAAAGGGGTAGGCAGGCTCTTCTCCAGCAGGAAATGGGATAAAGGGAGGGGGGAAAGGAGGAACAGACATAAAATCGTCTTGTTGGTTCTCTGGTTCAACTTGATCTCCGTCGTGTGGGAGTGGGTACGGTGAGAACTGAGCCACTGTTTCATACTCATCGTCCTGATAGTTGTAATTGTAGTGCTCCTCCAACACTCCTTCCGTCTCCACCTCCTTCTTCGTGCTGTGATCGTCGTTGATTTTACAGGGATGATTGTTGTCATCAAAGTTGTTTCCTTGACCCGGCTGACTGTTGGAATGGTGCTGAAAAGATGGAATTACTTGGGGATGATGTTGCTGTTGACTTGAGTGGTCTGACACAAATCGAGTGTCGGACGGGACATCTTCCTCTTGGTCTGAATGCACGACTTTTGTTCGTCGATGATGCTGCTGGTCGTCGGGAAGAGGTTCGAAAGACGTGGTGTGTGTGGTCGTGAGTCGAGCGGCACAAGTGTACAGAGTTCGGTAGGAGGATGGAATTTCCTCGAGCTTCAACTCTCGGTAGTTGGGAGGCAAGTAGGCTACTTTTACTGCCGTGTCCTGCACCTGGATAGAAACACGGCCAAACTTCTGCGAGGAGTTTGAATGAAATGTCGACGATGAGGACGAGAAGCTGTGATCAGGTTGCAAACTTTCCTTTTTCCCCTCAGTTTCTTTTTCATCATCATCATCTTTGTTCGACCTTTGACTTACAGGCCTGGACTCATAGAGAGGCAAAGGGTCCCATGATTCTATTACGTTATCCTGGTCGTTGTCAGAAATTTGACAAGCGTCAAATTGAGTTCCGTCCTCCTCCGCATTCGACATGGACATCCAGCTCAGAGTCTGGTCAGATGAGGAACTAGAGAAAGCCTGTCACACTATTTTAACAATATTCCTGCTTGCAACAAAAGAGGAAAGTTGGCGTTGTTGAGGGGATGATGTTAGTTTGTACCTCAGACAAGAACATGATCCTTCGCCACACTGATTTGCCTTCGGTTGATGCTCGACTACGGATACAGTTGATTGGCTTTGGCTCTGACTCCGACTTTGGCTGCAACTGTCCAACAGCCTATGTTCTTCATCGTCATTGTCAGTCTCGTCTTCCGTGTCACCAGGGATAGAATGAGACGCCAGGTCATCGTCTTGCTCATAATTGACGTCGTCACTGTGATCATCATCGTCAAAATGTCCTTCCCCTTCTTGTTCTTCACCCCCATGATGACGGTTGTGACCCCCCTTGTCACAATCTCCAGCAGCACCCGACGGAGGTCGACCGTCAACTTGACCAACTGTGGAGTTCGAATGCACGCTTTTACATGATGGTACATTACAACCAAGATCCACGTCAAGGTCAAGACTAGGGTCCGAATCATATTCAGTGATCAGGCAGTGATTTGCAGCATTGTTCAGGTTATCGCTGTGTTTATTGTGTGCATCCGTGTATGGTGAGAATGGAGGTTGCGGTCGGAGGTCAATATTTTTACTGGACTGTCGCAAGGGGGCTCCCGGGGTGACGGGGCGCAAGTGGAGTAAGCAAGCTTTCTGTATTTTGGTGGGCAGTTTGGGCACTGCGATGTTTGACCTACCCTCTGTTCGCTTGATCTCAATTTTGTTCTCCATCCTAAAAGATTTTGAGGATGACGATGGCCAAATTCTACCAAAGTCATTTCATGGCAGCAGCAGCCATGCGCATGCCATCCACGGACCACGGGGGATTTTGAAAAATCTTCAACTTCCGTCTTGTGATGATTTTTTTTTTGAATTTTTTCAGGATTTATTAGGAAGGAGGAAGGAGTAATCAGTAATCAGGATTCAGGATAAAATGGTCGACGATCATGCCATAGAAACATAGCGTTTCCATTTCCATTTTTCATTATTTTTTAGTATTCACTGTTCACTGTTCACTGAAAACTTGGACCGAAAAACGAAAGCAGAAGAACAAGCAACGAACACTGCTCAAAAAACGCCTACATATAAATTGTACCTAGCCTAGATGGCATGTCATGCCAAGTCAAATGGAAGAGGATCCCTGCATCCCGTATGACCTAACTTGACCTTCTGTCATGAGCACTCTGAAAATCCCTGCAGCAAACAATACAAGATCAGGAGAGTCAATTGGTGTCAAACAGTTACAGTCCAGGGATAAAAATGACCCGGAATACGCCCAGATTCGCAAGTCACTCATCACCATCGCTCATCCTTTTCCCGACCCCGTACACACTTCTCCCAAAACTAAGAAAGCATCAGCCACCGTAATCAATATGCCGCCTGGACCGAGGGCGAATCAACTGCCAACGGACTTGTACCCCCACACTGCAGCCGACTCAAACGCAGGAAATAATGATGGCACTTCAACATCCACATTTGTAAAGGTGCTCTTGTCCATTGTGGATGGGAGTGTGAGTGCTTTAAAGTACCTCGGAGAATGGTTCCGTCCAGCCCCTGAGACAACAACAACAACTCGATCGTCTAACAGCCTTAGACATGCCAAGCTAGGGGCAACTCAAGTAGCCTCAACCACAAAACCACAGGAGGGGCGAGTGGAAACAAAGTCGATAGGAACCCAAGATAAGAGCAGAGACATTATCAAAGTCACGGGTCAAGGCCAACCAAAGACTAAGTCTTCTGTTACCTGGAAAAGTCAACAAACTAACGAAAAAGAGGACGGATCCAAGTTCAAGACGAGAGACAAGGATTCCAAGGATAAGAAACTCCAAGGGCTAACCGCAGGTCAAAGTAAAACAGTACAAACAGAGTACCAGGGGAGAAAGGGCCCTTCCACCTCCAAACCTGTGGCAGAAGGGACAAAAAGGACAATGATTAAACTTCCTGCAGCGGATCCGTCATCCCAAGGATTTCAGGTGGCAGCTCCCTCAACAGTTACAACGCCAGCCCCCGCAAGAACAGCGGAAGCAACTGCTCCTGAAGAGCCAGTGTTACACCAACAAAGTTTTTCCACGCCAGCGGTACCTTACAGACGAGACAAACAAGATTCCAATGAGCCAGTAGTTGTTGTTTCTCCTAAACGTAGTGGAAATATCACAAGAGACAATTCCCTCCGGTTGCTCAGTCCCTTGAACAGTAGGAATGAAAGTGTTTTTGACCTTCACCCGGTCAAAACTAATGTGGATTTGAATGCCATCAAAGTGGCCTCTGTGAGGGATGTTACCGTTCCCCAAGGGATTTCCGCCTTTAAGCAAACCGTCGAGTCCCAATATATCATCAAAAAGTCGGGAAGGAGTCGAGACTTTATAGATTTTTTTGCTAGAAAAGGTGGGACTCGAAACATTGGAGTTTTGGAACAGTTTGAGGCGGATTTTGATCAACGAACGCGCTCCGGACTCGCTGCTGCCCCGGCCTCCATGCAGACCAAGTTTAAGACGTTGAAGGAGAAAATTCTCGAAATTGCACAGGTAATTTAAGGTAAATGATTCTCCATGGCATGTCATGAGCGACTAACACAAATCACAATAGTAATAGTAATTATCATTAGTACTGCAAAATAAATAATATGCGATTACAATGACATTTTTGTTATGCTAATGATTGTTGAAAATGTAGGTGACTGCAGTGGAGGAAGAGAAGGAGCTTCAAGACTTTGATTTTTGTCTGGTCATTGAGCACGACACGGACAGGTTTGGTATTGACGTCTCCCAGAAGCTTGTACAGCTTCAAAAGACTCATAATTGGGCCGTCAAAATGGTTTTACACTGGGTGTTCATGCTGCAAAAGCGAGAAGTTATTTCTCCTCAGCAAATCTATGACATTGCCGTGGAAGTACTTGCAGACATTGTCGTTCCCAGCTACGCCATTTTTGCTCAAATCGCTGAATACTATGCCAATGTGATTGACTACTCTGGAATAACATACATAACTACGGACCGATTTCTTCTATACTTGCGGAAGTAAGTACAGTCACTAATACATACATATCTATTGTGTGTATGTTCATTTTTCACTAATTTTTTAGCGTCTAAGAGTTTAAATATTGTTCAAACATGTTTTGTAAAATCCTTTGTACAGCCTTATGGAAACTCTTCTCGACGAGCTTGGTGCTGTTGGGGAATCCTGTGGAAAAATCATCATTCGAATACCTAATCTTACGGAGACATTTGTGGTTGACATAATGACTAAACTGTATCTTCAAATCAACTATGCCAGCATTGCCCTGAGTCGGGCTGTTGAATCACTTACGCCAATTATTCTCTGTTACGCTCTCATGGAATACAAAGAGAAACAAAATGAATTGACAACTACTTCAGATACTTCAGATGATAGGCAGAATAAGAAAACAAAGCAAAATTCTTTGTGAAGATGTCAAAGTTTAATGTATTTCCTTCAAAAAAAATTACATAATGGTTATTATTATCATCATCATCAATATCATTATTAGCAGCAGCATAATAGCAATTTATTTTTAATTAGCATTAATTATAATTCTTACTCAGGAACATGATTCGCGGATCATGAATGAACAATTATTCGCTGTCGCATGTAAATAATACATACTTATACCCCTCTCTACCTTTATGTATCATAATATGTGATCAGTAATCAGTAATGATGGTTCAAATTATTATTTGGGATTCGTAAATGTTACATTATTTGAGCAAAATCGGAGAAGAGGTATATATATTATGAGCAGTCAGAGTTTAAACATTTTTTGTTCAGATAAGATGTTTTTATACTAAAACCTAAAACCTAAAAACTAATAATAAGTTATTACTGCAGTACATTAAATAGTGTGTTCTTATTATTATAATTATCATACTAAATTGTGGTTTAGGTATATAAAATAGTCCATGGCTTGACTTTAAGCGTTTTGATATTTTCAGTTTTTACGATAATACTTATCACATTTCTTCCAAAAATGTCAAAGATAATATTGTTATTTTATTAAAATCATAATTACATAGAACAGCATTATTGGCGAAACAAGTCTTAGTTATTCCCTAAACCGCTCTGAGAAAATAGTGAATATAGACTGTATTATACCTTTAACGGTCTATAATAATAATACAATTTCTGTGTGCTCTATCTTTTTCTTGCTACAACCTTCATTTATAATTTATAGTATTACAAATTACAAAATATTTAATGTACTTACTTAATGTGGGGGTATGATAATGATTAATGATAATAATGATTTAAATGTTATTCCTACGATTAGTATACACTCTAATATGTAATTCAATATTTTGATATTAGGAATTTAAAGTAGAA
Organism: Sminthurinus bimaculatus; assembly: GCA_034698285.1. Classification (NCBI taxonomy): domain Eukaryota; kingdom Metazoa; phylum Arthropoda; class Collembola; order Symphypleona; family Katiannidae; genus Sminthurinus; species Sminthurinus bimaculatus. The sequence goes on along the minus strand of JAQIVE010001483.1, from coordinate 18,185 downwards.
AACTTGAGGTAAAAAAGAAGGCGCCCGACTGTTTTAAGACTAACTATAATCTATAAAATCAACTAACAAGTAAGTTCAACTAAAATCATCTTAATGGAGAGCTTCTACAAGGATAAAACTTGACTTTAGACTTTTAGGATTCTTCAAACATGGAAGAATATCAACTAATAAGCGAAAATTATGAAAGATATTTTTTATGTAGAATTGAAAAAGCCAGAAGTCAAGGTATAGCTTTGAAGAGAGCCTCTTAAATACTATGTATAACCTCTTTTCAACAGAAAATATAAAATTTTATACTATATAACATGATTAAAATGTGATTTTTTGACACATCACAAGAAAATATTTTGGATAGCTGAAGGAATGTACAAGGAGAATGCTATTTATGTTATAAGTCATATCATTCTATTGTTAAAACATCCCATCCACCAGGCGTAAAACGGCTGAACAAGAATAGGTGGTGCTACTGCAATAACTGATAACAATAATATAATAATAAAAACGTGCAACATAAATAAAATATAAAATAGTAGTGTAACTCGTAAAGAAATGTAACGACTAAATTATTATTTTACCATGTTGCTATTTTATAGTTATCAACAGTTGATGAAATATTCAGATAACATTACAATAATAATTAGCATAAATATTAGATACTCGTTGTTCTAAAATTCTATTATTGCTTATTGCTTTAAAATTCTATACTTATACAATAACCAGCATGTTGCTGATATTAAACATTGGTATTGTCGATGGCATAATATTATTTACATTTAAAAACTGAGTGGTAGAATAATTAATTCACGTACGAAGGAGTATAAGCGTTATATTTCTATACATAGGGGTTTTTCAGCAAATAATTACAGTATTTCAACTTACATAAATTACAATCAAAACCGAGTACACCTTTCCCCCTTATTTCGATGAACGGCTATTAACTTTTGTTGGAGGTGCTAGATGTTGAGCGTTTTCAAAAAATTTATGACTCAATGCGGTTTTAGCAGAGATTCTTCTATTAGGATCATAAGTCAAGAATTCCTAAAAAGAAAACAAAATCAAACCATTCATTAGATCCAGCTGCAAACATATCTAAGCGCATACAAACCAAATGCTTCAAAATAACCAATAATATATTCTACTACACTATTCCAATGCAAGATGCATATGTCTTATTTCTTCCAAGGACTTTTTCAATAATAATCAGTAATTAGTAATTAGAATATCAAACAAGGAGGGCTCACTTTAAGAATATTAAGTCCATCAGGGTGAGAAGCTAAAGGAGGAACAAATACTTGCAGTTCTTGTTTTTCCCAGCTAGGAAAACATGGTTTATAGTCTGGAAGTTTAGAGATGCCGGGCCAAGTCTTTTCATCTGGAGTGCCCAATGTTCGGAAAATGCGAAATAGTTGATCAATCTCCGAGTCACCAGGAAATAAAGGCTTCTTTGTTAACTGTAAAATTATATGAAAGCAAAAAATATTATTGCCGCATAAAGTCGAAATAACACTTAAATACTGATAATAGACTGATAGTGTAATGTTATAAACAAAAATCATAATACGATGGCTTGTAGCATAAATAGTATAATCTATACCCCAATGAGTATTATTTTAATCTAATTTTATTATAATATTATTTACCATTTCAGAATAAATACAGCCCACACTCCATACATCTACAGTTGTGGCATAAAATTTTGTTCCAAGAAGAATCTCAGGGGCTCGATACCACAAAGTCACAACCTTAAAAAAGTTTACTTAGTTTTAGTATTCATGATATTTTCTCTCAATCAATCAAATTACCTCATCTATCATTTATTACTCATTTATTATAGATCATTGTTTTTACGTTTACTTTTTTTTCGCTTTTTAGCATCATAAGTATGTAATAAGTAGTGTAATCTGAAGTATTCATTACCTCATGTGTATAAGTTCTCATCGGAAGCGTGAATCCTCTAGCTAGTCCAAAATCAGCCAGTTTAAGATGCCCTTTAGAGTCAAGAAGTAAACTAAAAACAGGAAATACAAATTGTTATTGAAACAACAACACTTACAACAAATATTTTATTTTGGTTACACAGGTAAAGATGTAAGTATAAAAGAGGTGTGTAATTATGAAGTTAACGTGTATCATCTTTGATACAATATATGCTGGTATTAATCTTACTTTTGTGGTTTTAAGTCTCGATGTAAAATTCGTCTAGTATGACAGTACACTAATGCGCTCAGCATCTGATAAAGATATGATTTGACGTGAACCATTGGTAAACCTCCGGGTTGAGTATCAATATACCTATACAAAAGTGAATAAAATGAAAATTAGACCTAGTATGTGATATAATATGATAATAAAATTAATAGTAAATACTTGGCTCATTATGATATAACTTTTAAATGGGATGGAGGTTATTGTAAAGAGCAATTTTTATTGATCAGCATATGAATATTATAACGAGAAGTAATACTACTTGATATATTATTATGATGAATTACTTTTTCAGATCCATCTCCATGTACTCAAAGACCAAGAAGAGTTTTTTATGTGCATGAATAACGTCAAGTAGACGAACAACATTTGTGTGCTTCAGTTCTCGAAGTAGAGAAATTTCTCGGACGGCAGTTGATGGGATTCCTTCAGCCTCTCTACGATTAAAAAGTCATTTATTTAATATTAAACCATGTACCGTGTATAATGCATTACAAAATACAGAATGTCATTTAACAATAATTAAATATTGTGGCAATAATACAATAATAGTACATCATACATCATCTTTAAATACCGATAACATATTCAACAGGTGGATGCAGATTGCAGATCATGCAGATCATGACCACAGACAATATATTAAATGTTACTAGTACTTAACTATACAAAATGATATAAAACATAAAACCGTATGCGAGAAAATGAAATTTAATTTCTTACGACTCCAATCTAATTCGTTTGAGTGCCACGAGACGATTGCTGTTTTCGGTATCTTTTGCTTTATAAACGACTCCATAAGTACCCTCTCCAATTTTTTCCAACTTTTCAAACCGGGCCATGTCATCCACTGTACGCTGGCTGCTGCTCTGTGACTTTTTACTTGAATTTTCAACCGACATCATGTCGTCTGAATCATTCTGATCCCGGACCGGCATTGAAGCAATTTTTCTTTTCTTAAACATAATCACACACACGCACACACAAGACCAAAAAAAAAACTAAAACTAAAAGTCTATAAATGAAGAAACCCTAACAATGGTGTGGTATCAATAAAAAATGATTACATTCACTCCTAGTTTAAAATGTCCTCGTTGTTATTCAATGAAATTAAGTAATTAAACTAGCTTCACAAAATAGTAATTTCTTAAATAAACAGAGAAAAAAAGTTAAACGCAGACAGACAAACACAGAGGGACGAAGGGGGACGAGGGAGAAAGACCAGACAGACGAAGAGCGAAGACAGACAAAAGAATAATACTGTATTAATACATATTTTCCAACCGCTCGTGGGAAAGTGAAAGTATATTTAAAGATGAGACTTTCTTTTTTCACTCTAGTTTCATGCATGTGATTGCAGGCAGAGCTAAGCTGTATTATTTTTAACTAACATTCGATGGTATTTACGCTGTTAACTTTTACGACGTCAACAACTGTTGTAAATGGTGATCGTGAGTTGAAAAGTATTTTATGAATGAATTCATCTAATTATTTCCTAAGTGTTTGATTTAGAACAGTAATATTATGTAAGTAACATAATGTGCATGAATTGCCTAACTATAATCTATTGCAGTACTAATTCAATCATAGTTTAGTTTAATGGATCTTTTTGAATAAGGTTAGGAAACCGCATAAACATATTTTCTCATTGTCCTCAAATCTAGCATAATTTGCACGTTTTTCTTTTGAAATTAATTCAAAATATTATTGCTTTACATACACATTACATTTTACATTACACACACATCAACACGGTATGTACATATGCGTTTTCATAGTTGGGGAATCTTGAGTATTTTGCAAAAGTTTAAGTATGTAGTGAGAATTAAAGTAATATTGAAAACTGAAATCTGGTTAACCCATGTACTTAACTAACGTAATTAAGTAGATAATTCATGAAATATAAGAAGTAAATGCCTTGAGCGATTTGAGTTCAAATTTAATGCTGTCATTCAATGTAAATGCATTTATTTGCAGTTTTTTTATTTATATTATGTATTTCAGATTTCAGAAAGGAATTTTTTGTCTTTTATTGTACATGGTGTACAATGTACATAATATACATTTTATACATACACATTACACATGCATTGATATAGACTGTCGAAGAACAGTGTTTGGTGCATTTTACTTAATAAAAAAATACGTTTTATTATTATCTTATCTCTAATTAAAGCTGGCCTTATTATTCATTCGATGGTTAAATTTTATAGAAAATCTTTTTTCGCTTCATCCAAATGGCAAGACATATCCACAATGAAATTCCCCAAAGGGCCTCGACAAGCATCATAAAGTGCGTATTAATCGTTCCCCATGTCCAGTGCCATGGAGCCATTTTCATGACAGTTAAGTGAACAACATAGAGAAATATGGAATTCATCCCAGGTTCTGCAAGTGGCGAGCCAGACCACCATTTCAATATGTCCACGACGATGTACATGAAACTCAGTAGGAGGGAGGCCATAAAGGTTGTGACAAGAACAAAGGAGATGGACCACAAGTTTTTGTTGACTGGGATGAGTCCTCCCGTCTGCTTCCATCCACACAGCAATCCGCCAACTAACCCTTGAAAAACTCCCCAACTAATCCATCTACACAAAATGTTCAAATTCCACGAGTCCTTTTCATGGGGAAATAGGATGAAGGTCATTCCTGCCTGAACACCAAACCAAACTTGAAGGCAAGCTGTCAATATGCCTAGGGTACCCTCCGGGTCAAATGGTATGGACGACTCTGGAGTCTCTTGGTAAACTTCATTTGCCGTTGGCCACTTGTACAAATGTCTTGAAGACCATATAGTACGATCGATATAACCTGTTGCACCCCCAATACATGAGCCCGGGACACTTCTATTATTGTGTAGTCCTCCAGGACCTAAATACCCAGTGGGGCATCCTGGCACGGGCAGTAAAAATACCAAAAGAATGTACACTAAAAGTAAGACTAACACGACGATCCAACCCTTCCAAAGAACAACAACGTCTTTAAATATCCCCATCATTTTCCCCTTTAGGCTTAAATTTCCTTGCACTGAGCTATTTCGATGGTATGACAAAATTAGGTCATTGTCGTTAGTCCTTGGCGCAAATCTTTCCTCATTTGCCATACAAAAGAAGGTCAAGCAACTGCATATAAAATAACATACTCCAAATCTTTGTAAAACTCCGAAAATTCTCCAGTCACTCTTCAAATCTGTCGCCTCATGCCAATTAGTATTTAGCATTAGTCCAAAACCAATGAGTTTCAATGAGCGGGTGCACATTTTTACAAGGATTTTCCTCGTTCCCACTCTCTGTTTTAGCTGAGATTTGAGAGAGATTGGGATGCATACTCCCATTATCCAAAGAAACCTGTAAAAATAATACACCATTGACACTGTACTACATAGTAGCTATTCTAAATACTATAATAAAAGATTCTTATACATTGCATTATTTTTGGGTACATAATTTACAACTGTGTTATTTCGTGTACCATGGAAAGATGACATCTGCAGCCGTAAGTCCATCCCAGCTAGCATGCTGTATGAAAGTATATTTTGCTCCTGAATCGTGTACAAAGATCATCATAATTATACAGACTCTAAAATATAAAATGAGCAAAATATATTACATGTCTTCAAATATTATTGATACAACAGACATATTATTATGCATTCTCTTTAAAATCATTTTCATTCAACTTAACATATTTACTTTTACCCTCTAAAGGTATCCAAAGAGCCAATTCTCGTACTCTTCGAACTCGAGGCAGTATGACTTGGAGAATCCAAAGTAGAATTAAATCCAGCATCACTAGTTTTGCTTGACTTGAAAATCCTTGATATTTTTTGACATGCATAGCGAGACAGAAAACGATTGTAGTTATGTGCAGTCCACACGAGCAGTTCCAAGAGTATTAAAAAGAAAGCCACTAGAAGGATTGCTACAAAGAAAAGTTTTGCAGATATATTGTTGTTATAAATAATGCATCGTGATGATTCTTGACGTCTTACAAAATATTGAGTTAGCTAATATAAGTGCAATAATTACTAATAATACTTACGTAAATAGATGTTAACGGGTTGTAAGACAGTTGAAAGATGACAGTGTCTCGTCTCATTCTCCCCTCCGTCAGATGCTTCCACATTGTAAATTCCAAACTCCCCAAAATTGTGCTCAATATCACAAAATTTGAACCTTTTTCATAAAAGGTAACAAATAAAACATATTATTTACGAGGTTGTTTATAAGTATGTCAAAGGTTGAATAATAATAATTTACTACATGTTTACTTATGTACAATTTACGTACTCATCACCAGTCTCTGAAGCGTACATGTCCTTTCCGGAAGTCCTAAATCGGTATTTCATAGCAAAACTGGTTGAAATAATCCGTACATTTTCTACTAAGGATGAGTTTGCACTTGAAATTGCGGTTACTAATTTGTAAGGACACTGCAATCATAATAATAAAATACATAATATAATATAATATAAATTCATAGCAAGTAAACTGTCGAGATAATACATATCTTGGAAATTTGTACATTATAAACTTGTGGATTTTCTTTCTTACTGTCAAACAATTTGTTGATAATTCATACAACCACAGATCAAGGGTAGATGAGGAGGAAAAATTCACGTAGGCTTCATCGATTTTAAGAGCACTTAAATCATAGGAGCCATACGTTTCTGGGTGTGATTCAATCCAAGACATAACTACTATTTAAGCAACTTTAATATAAAACTAAAGGATAAGACCTACAACTATAGGTGAAAGTGAAAAATTAAGTATGCACGAGTTAAAGAATAAAAACTTGAGCTTTCACATGTTGCGACCGACTAACAATAACCATAACTTATGTTATCTATTTATGAACTAACTGCTGATTCTAAACTTGCTCCGCTTTCATGCCTTTATCTTATCTTTTGTTTTGCAGCAGACAGAGATTGATATTTCATTGTGCTGAAATGAATTATGTATATTGTAGAGTTGCTTTTACATAATAAAATGGGTTTATCGTTTCTAATTAGATTACATATTTATATAATAACCAAGATAATAATATATACATTCGAGAACTAGTATGCATGATCAAACCGGATCAAATTGAGAAGTGTAACAAGTATAAAAGATATAAATGGCAATATTACATAACATGCTTTATATAACGCTGGCGATCAACTATAATTTGTAGTTTATTTACGTATGAGAGCTAAAAGACTAGAGAACAACAATAATGGCTTTTCATAAACGTTTGTTGTAATAATATCATGTTGAATGTACTTTTCAAATTTTCTGGCTCCAGTATAAAAAATGCATATATATAAATGATTTTAGATTTAAGTATAGGATATATTATCGATTTGATCTCGATTCTCGATTACATATTATTGCGATCCGCATTTATTTTTCGAAATTTGCTGAAAAACTAACATTATACATTCGATAGCAAAGCGATAAAAACAATCATATTTAATATTCATTATTTTTAAATTGGAATAAACAATAAGATTCTATTTTTTCATTTTTCAGACGTTGAATAAAGAATAAAGAACTATAATAAAAATAATGTCCTCTAATGAAAATACGGTGTAATTTTAAAAATTTAAACTCACATTTTACGAAACTACAATAATATTATTGTCTAGCAGTTGCTGTTGATGAGACCTACGCTGCGGAATGCATACTGCTACAAATATAAATATGTTCAAGACACTTTAGTTTATCACTACTTTATAACAATCAATATTATAGAGATATAATAGTATAATGTATTATAAAATATTATTTAGTTTTAGATACACTTTAAATAGAAACGCAATAGAGACCGCACGAGAAAGATTATAAGGCACAATCTTCAAGTTAAATAACAGTTTCACAATGTTACTAACAATAGTAAAAAAGGGAAAATTAAAAGAACGTTAAAAAATTTAATTTTTTAAATTATACATCATACAAGTTGAATCATTTCGGAGGCAACCAAATTTTTTACAGATCGATAAGTCATGAGATATTGACCATCTGCAACTAGAAAAATATTACTTGGATTTCCCTCTGGATCTTCTGAAGAAACATTTGCATCTCTATTCACTCGGAAAAACACAAAGGCATCTTTATTAGGCTCCACGGTCATTTGTTTAATGTCTAACCCTTGAAATCTATCAGGCATGTTTGCAGTGCCAATACTCTGCAAATGCCCTTCTAAAACTTGTAGATAATCTTTAAGAAACTTTACTTCTTCGGCCATAAGTTTGGAGGGTTCAGTATTCGGACGAGCACTTTCTTCTTTTTTTATACACCATGCATATTTTTGAATTTTTGCAAGACGAGTTCTCATATAACTGGAAATTAAATACCTTATTCTTTCAATTTCCATTTTATGATATTTAATAATTTCATCACGAGGTGGACAATTAGCTAAGTTTCCTTCCATAGCTTTCAACTGTTCAATCATACACTCAACTTCTTCCGTTAAAGGGATGAGGAGTTCTGGAGCCATTTTTTCATTTATCCATCCTTTTTGAAGCTTTAGCAGGACTTCTCCAGCCGTCGTCGTTTCTTCTTCTTCATCACTTGGCCCAAGAATTTCATCCGAATCTGTATCTACTTCCATCATTTCACTAACTTTTGTTTACAATTTCAAGCGATTGAAAAATTGGAAGGCTTGAATTACAATATATTGTGATATTGGTATGTTTGTAGTTGCTTGTCAGTTGTCCAAATGTTTTCGTTCTGAAATCAACAATACAGAATTTGCGTTTAATACATTGTAGTGTACAGGAAAAAGGAAATCATACTCACACTTAACCACAGTTATGTTATTTGAAACTAGGTACATGCTAATTGTAAGTACGTTGCGAGAAACTAATGTTTACGTTAAATTGAGAATTAAGAACATATTTTTACATGACAGTTGTACAGTACAACTTGTACTTACAAAATGAGCAACGAACTTGCATGTTTGGAAATTTTTACGAATATTTTTAAACAAAAATTAAAAGGCTTTTATAGCCATCAACTTACCACCGTTAAATGGATAACTCTGGCAGAAACGTGCAGCGTATACAGTATCACAGTTAGATCGAGCACAACTGATTAAATACGAATTAAATTTTAAATGTAATTATAAAAAAGCCGAGACAACAACTCACATTTTATGCGAACAGCAAGAGAAAGAAAGTGAAACCGCCTTCAATCAAATGTCATCTCGACTCCATAATATCTTTCATAATAGAAAAAGACTGTGTGACTCCTGTCAAGCTTACTTAAATTTATGTGACATGGGAAAACAAATTAATACTGCATTGAATGTTCAATTGTACACGGATAGCCTTTTTTCCCATGCTTTTATATGTATGGAAAATATTATGTAGAGCTGTCCTGATACTTACAACTTCAGCAGCAGTGAATAATACGTAAAAGTAGGTAGTTAAAACTTCGGTTTTATAACTGAAGTGCACATTTATAATAAGTTTGTAGTTTTCTATAAAAACTAGGAGTTACTTTAAATATTAGTGCATAGTATACATTATTTAGTACAGCTGTTTTTAATATATATATTATATATTATCGTTTCTTCACTCTTATCTTCCCGTTTCCCGTTTTGTTGATAATTAATTACTACTTACTTTACTGAGGTTATAGTGCTGCTTGCTGCTTATCCGGTTTGTCTATTATTGAGCTTTAAACCATAGACGTTGTTAGCCTATAAATATAATCAATTTAAAAATTGTTGTCATTGTGTGTTTTGTAATTAAGTGTGTGGTTAAGTCCTATCAATAATTTTTCGCTAATTTTTTCAGTGTATGGATGAAGACTGTACTATTTTGAAATTAAAACTTTAAAACAAGAGACGAACAAGATGAATTTTTTAGAGCAGTTTTTCTTTACGATTGCGGTCTTCATGTTTGTTGTTGGAATCATTGCAAATTATGGAGAAAGATTCATCCCTTCCATGATACTTCAAATATTCCGATACGGGCGAGCAAATAAGTCTGAGAAACCAAAGACCCGGCTTATCAAAAGCATCGAAGTTCCCAAGAGGTAAATTATATTATGTGATTACAATAAGGGTATAATACATAGTTCAATCTCAATTACCTACTTGAATGTATAAGTTCTATAGTATGTATATCTTAAGTAAGCTCATATGAACGATTTATTTAATGTATTTTTTGTATTAATTGCAGTTGGTTCGCTCACTTCTACTTATATGCAACTGGGCTTCAGATCCTAATCTTATATAGTATAATCTCGGTGTATACTAGCGAAAATCCTGTTCGAAATGCTCAATCATCCTTACTTGCCCGCATTTTATCTTTAGTCGGTGGAGAAGACCGTGCTCAAACCGTGGATGCTACAACCACTTTAGTTGGCTCAGCTTTATTTACATTTCAAGTCTCTCGTCGCCTTTATGAATGTTGGTTTGTGAGTGTGTATTCTGGCACAAAAATGAACCTTCTTCATTACTTTCTAGCTTTTTTTCATTATACTGGCTCAGCTTTAAGTATCGTTGCTCACAGTGCTGGATTCTCGGGCCCCATCAGCTCGAGCCAACCTGATTTTGTCATTTCTTCGTCGTGTGAATGGAAACTATGCTACAAAAGACTCAATATATTCCATATCGTTGGACTTCTCATCTTTCTCTACGGTTCTTATGAACAAAATAGAGCTCATCAACAATACGCAGACTTACGCAAGGGAAAGAGTACGTTGAAAATTAAAAATATGTCTATAATTATTATTTTTATCGTTGGCGATTGCTTCAAAATGTTGTGCTGTTATATAAGAATGTATATTGTTTAATGTCTGTTGTTTAGAAAATGAAGTCGTCTCGTTTGCTCATCGAATTCCTGAGGGTGGCCTCTTTGAAAAAGTGTCTTGTCCCAATTACTGGGCGGAAATAATCATATATTCTTCATTTTGCATCCTGTTTCAAGGAGCCAACTCGACCTGGAATTGTGTGTTTCTTTGGGTTGCTTCAAATCAGGTTAGTACATATTGTCGACTATGCCTATACGTTCTATGTGTACTCATGCTTTAGTTTAAAGTTTAAAGATAATGAAAGTGGAAAGAGAAAGATTTCAACATTTTGCTAATTTTGCATTTTTCGTTGCAATAGATCATCGCTGGGATAATGAACCACCGGTGGTATCAGAAAACATTCCCAGATTATCCGAAGAATCGAAAAGCTATAATACCCTATGTTTGGTAAAAATATTATAATGTATCATCACACTCTTTTACTTTTTTGTTGTTGTTGTGACACACATAAATATGTACAAATTGTTTTGTATGATGTGTCAAATGCCAAATACCAATGAGTACCTGTTACCAATTGTAATTAATTTTTTAAATAATATACTCATATAAAACACAAAAAACGGCAGCTACCTTTGGACGGGTAGGAATTAAAATAATGATTAGTTCTTTTGTAAATGTCTCAGTACAAAATACTTGGGAATTGTATTGGGAAGTGAAAGCGGTTCACTAGCACTGGTCTAATAAATTATAAACCAGCTTCAACTTATTGTTAGCATGATAGTTTACAGTAGACGCAATGTTCTGCTTTCATAATACACAGGAGCACCTAAACTCTTGAGGTATTTTCGGTTTGTTATAATGTTAAATAATAGTATGAATGAAGTAAAAAAGTTATGAAACTCATGAGCTCTTTACAAAACTTACAACTGAATGAAATGGAAGAACTGAGCATGCATTCAAGTCGTTTATTTTATGATAATAGGTGTCTTTATTCTTGGTATCAATTGTATTTCCTTGTCAGAATTTACATGTGTATGTGTAGTTACACTACAATTTTTCATATAACAATAATAATGTAAGAAATACCCTTTTACAAGCGTGCACTTTTTCGATTTCCTTCAAATTTACAACACATCAATGCACAATAATTCCATTTTTGAATAGCTTAACATTTTGCACGTAAATATACATAAAGCAACATTACTAGTATAACAAAACTGTCTTCATTTTGGAACTTGGGGGGAATAAGAATAAATAACAATAATAGTTAATTATTATCAATAATTACACATTAAATCAAACAAGGATGATTGCTTACATACACACTGAATATTTTTTTGCAACGAAAATGACTAAACCACTATGATGTGTATAAATTATAAAGAGAATGTGCACTACTTGGGTCTACAAAAGAGCATAAGAATGAATAAAACCTGAACCTATATAATCTATACTGTAAATCACATTTAAATTGTACTATTACTACACATACATTTTTTATAATAGCCGTGTAACTTTGGTACAGGGAAATACCCTGCATAAACCATTACAGTACTAAATAAATACAGTTCAAAACCGCAATGCAATGGTATTTTGCCTAAAAAATTATTTTCATTTCCTTTTTACCCCCGAATTCTTGTTTTTATATCCATGGATGGACATCTTATAAGAAATAATAACACTTTTTGGACAATGGTATCAGTAATCAGTAATGATTTACATAATATATATTTTTGAGTAAAAATATAATTGGAAAAACAGTGACAAAAGTACGCACACATACATACATAGTATAGGCATCAAATCAGTCGAGAAATTTTTTTCCTCTACTAGTGTAGCAACAACAACAATAACAATACAAATAATAGTAGTAAAAACTTAAATTTCATTAATAATTTACTACACTGCTGTTACTTACAATTAGTTTTTTGAATAAAAATAAATAACTAAAAGAAAAGTATAAGCGATCACATATTGTTATTGTAATATTACTTATTATATCCTTGTAGTAAGTGCAACGTGTTGTCAGTTGGCTTTGGAATATTTTGTGTGTGTATATTATTATTGTATGGACAAATTAAATAATGTAAGTAAACAATTAACAAATTCTTATTGTGATAATCATATTATCATATTATTCTTAATGACTGGATTTGTATTATTATGATAACAACAACAACATATGTTATTAGCTCATTATAAAACTGTAAGGATATCCATGAGCTTTCGACTTAAATATCGATAGAATCATACCGAAGAATAGTGCAAACATACCCAGACCAGCTACTAACATAACACGACGCTTACGAATATCCCCTTTACCTTTTCCTGCTTCGATTATTAAAATCATTCCTATTGTTATTGCTGCACCTGTAAGTGAATAAAAAAAAGTAAGAATATTAATTAATTGAACTAACGATAAGCACAAGATGTTTGAACTAAAATTAATATTATATACATTTCATAAAGCATATTCCATATGTGCATAATAATACTGCGGGTTTCCGTCAAATTGTAAAAACTCACTGAGTAAAAAGACGATGTAAGTCTCAACAACAAGTTGCCCTTGCGAGGATCGATGAATGTAAGAAATACCATTTTGAGTTCGCTGAACAACTGGAGGTCCTCGAATTTGATTCCACATTTGACCCGAAGTCATACAGAATACAATGAACTACGGATGAAGAAACACACATTGAATAAAAAATCGAAATCGGAAACTTTGCATTTAAATTATTTTAGCAATAATAGTAATTGTAGGTATACTATAACGTTAAACGTGTATTGTTGATTATTTTGAAAAGAAAAAAGTACCAATGAAGCCAATCCCCATGCATTTCTATTATAGAGAAATTCCAAATTATTTCTCTTTAGATACAGCAGTCCTCCAACCACAATTGAAACAATGATAAGAGCCATGGTTCCAGAATAATTTGGTGGTCTGAAAACTCGAATCTGCAATAAGTATAAGCCATTAACATGATGAATGATAAACACTAGGTAAACTGCTACATACATAGTTTTTAGTAATACATCTATTTATGGTCATGAAAAGAGAACAAAACTTTTAAAATCATACCTGAACGTCAGTTCGCTCAGCAATCCAACGTGCGATTGCCTCTGCTTCTACACCGAATCTCTGAATATCCATCTTATCCTGTTGAAATACGGGCATATACAATGAAAAGTAATTTAGATTAACTAATATGCAATGCTTATATCTATACATAGCTCAGGTTAGTTGACATGAATAGTTTTATAAACTTTTTTTCAACCAATTTCTACCAACAATATTTACCTGTGCTTGTGGCTTCCCTTTCGGTGGGAAATGAACAAAAACAGGAGCAGTATACAATTTCATGGCTATTAAAAAAGTAAACAGAGATTTGGACCATTAATATTGCCATACAACATTAGGTCAGTTGTTGTATCATCTTATACACATACATATTATACAAAGATGGAATATTAAAAGATGGAAAGTCACTTACATTGGAAAATCGATCCGGCTTCATCAAAATCAACAAGAGCAAAGAATAGTTTATTCGAATAGACTTGAGAATTGAAGCGAAACGAGTTGGCAACAATAGAAAACTCTTCATTGGCAGCTCCACAAATTGAACATCCTCTCTGAGGTGAGAGGGCTGTGAACATGGCAATAACTGAATAGTTCCTTGGAACTCCTTTTACATATTCATTAAACTTGGCCACATTCATGCGAATCACCGGACGTTTGTTACTTATATCTGTTAATTGTTGCACTCGCTCCGAAAGACTGAGGGTACTCACCTGTAATATTATTTGTTTTAAACAAAAAAAGATGGGAATTATTGCTTACATTAAAATACTTCAGTATTTTATATTATGAATACATTATAATATGGGCATTTCATGGGTATTTAACATCATTTACTTCAACATTCAACATCAACAGTCAATTATACAATTGCTATTTGGTTTTCATTTTTCATTCAACATTGAACATACGTTAAACATTATAATCTTTTATTTTGAAGCATCATAATCGATAATAATGTAAAAATATATAGCAGTTTTGCCCTTAAAATCTATAACAAATTTTGCAACTTTGGTAAATAAATATACACGTATTATACTCTCATACACATGTCAAATACATTGACAACATAATATACATACGTACTCGAGTGCAATACGTGGATCTGAAATCTGAAATGATTGTGATGTCCAGGTCAGACAATCATTATGTAAATAAATAAATGTATTTTAAATGCGTTACTTACCTCTTTCCTCTTTGATGCATGACCCAGGGAGGTCCATTGGGCCAAGAAAATGACAAGAATTGTCAAAATAAATCTTCGGCACGAGGAAGCCATTATACCAGACGGGAAAATAAAATGTAATTTGCAAAAAGTCGTGATTCAGTCGTGATTATAAAAGCCGTGTAAATGGTGTGTGTTCAAATAATCACCAGTGTAAACTTCCAACAGTACATTTTACCTTCATAGCGATAACCTTTCATAGGCGCCGAGAAATTTTCTTTAAAATGTTTATTCCAAAAATCAAAACTAAAAACTAAAAAAACGAAAAATGTGAGCAGTTTTTGTTAATAAAAACAGGTTTTTTAAACATGTTTTTATAGTTGTTGAACATACATAGGATACTAATAAAGATTGGTTTTGTCATACAAGGTTAGAGCTGGATTAGCTAACCGTCAAAATGTTTAAACACGTGATAACAACAATTAACTGCATAGTTGGGGTGTCCGTCTTGGCGATGCCCTTCTGTTTTAAACAGGTATGTATTTTTATTAACAATTTTGGAATTAAGTAACATTTTACGCACTGATTTACTTGCTATAAGTAACAATTTTTCATAGAAAATATTGAGTTGACGATATGATACATAAATGCAGCTGAAGTTATGTAAAATTGTACAATTGTCTTCATCTGTCAATTCTGACATTATACAATTTTTCGATCCGGCTCTTGATTAAAAAGTGTCTTTCTCATTTAATTATGTACCTGCTACTCTGTATTTAAATAACAAGTGTGTAATTTTTACAAAAATATCTTTTGATCTTTTGGCTAACAGTGTGGAGTCGTCTTAGCTTCGATCCTCCTGCTGCTGAGTGGAATAATGACAAGAACTGTATGTTACTTCCTCCTTAAAGCATCGACAATTACTCGAAGAAGAACTTATGAACTTTTAGGTAAGTGGATACAAACATCATATTTTGTAATTACTACTAATAACATGATAATTCTTGATTAAATGAAGTGCCTATTCTACATTATTGTGTACTGTCTTTGTTGCAGCCTATCACACTTTTGGACAGGCAGGAAAATTAGTTGTAGAAATAAGCATAATCGGTTTCCTCATAGGAACACTGATTGCTTTTCTAGTTGTAATGGGCGATTTGGGCCCTGAAATTTTATCAGATGTTTTCAATATCGAAAACAATCCATCTTTACGTTCTATAATAATGACAGGTAAGCTTGCGATTATCGAATATAAACATGATAAAACTTAAGATCTATCCTATTTGCTGTGGACCATGTAAATATACGCACTATAAAATGACATTGTTCTTTATTCTTTTTATTTTCTTGTTTCAGCGCTGTCACTCTTTGTTGCGCTTCCATTGGGCCTCCTTCGTAATATTGACAGCTTGAATGCAGTGTCTACGGTCACAATGCTGTTTTATGTATTTCTAGTTTTTAAGGTATATAAAAATTTCAAATTATGGAAATGATCGTTGTTGTTTTGCTTCGTACTTTGTTTTGGTTCAATGTGTGTTTTCTTATTCCACACAGATTTTGAGTGACGGTATGGGGCCTTTATGGTCTGGATCATTCTTAACGAAAATCAATTACTGGAGACCAGCTGGAGTTCTCCAATGTAAGCATTCTACCATTCTCTTAGATAAAAAAAGTTTTTACAATCTTCTAACAATAACTAAAGACTCATTTACATGGGTGTACTTTATATACTTTTTGGCTAATCTGTGTGTATTTTTTGTTTATTTTGCAGGTATTCCTATATTTTCAATGGCATTATCATGTCAGACGTAAGTTTTAAAACATTCAAAGGAAGCAAATGCATGCTATATCAGATTGTTTCATATTATGCTTAACTCTGTTTAACATTTGAATTTATGTTTGTATTTTAGTCAAATATTTGGAATTTACGACAGTCTTCCTGATCCTAGTCTGCAAAAAATGCACGAAGTAATCAAGAAGGCCATCAACATGTGTACCTTTTTTTATATAACAGTAGGGTTCCTGGGATACATTGCATTTTGTACTCAAAATTTTGGAGGTACGCCGCTACAAATTCAGTGACATGCACTTGAACTTTCTTACAAAAACATGGTACAAAAAATAAATGATTTTCCTGTGATCATTTCTTGAATTTCAATGTATTGATGCTTCTTTTTAGGAAACATTTTACTAAGCTTTGGTGCATCGTGGTCTACGCAAGTAATCAAGATATGTTTCATACTCTCGATCGCGTTCAGTTTTCCTCTGGTGATTTTCCCTTGTCGTGCTAGTCTTCATTCTCTTATATTTAAACGGGTAAGCTCAATTATTAACATATTATTACATATACATACGTTTATGCCTATAGAACTTGCATGTAATGATGTACCTTTTGTAAATATTTCCATGATTAAAATTAAAGTCCTATAGTTGATAATATTATACTAAATACAGTAATTTTTTTTTCCTTTTAGGATCATCTTCATCACCATCTTCATGACATTACTACAAATTACATTCCAGAAAGTCGACTAAAAGTGTTGACCGTTGGAATTATAATGTTTACACTATTTGTTGGACTATTAATTCCAAACATTGAGTTGGTACTAGGAATTGTGGGATCGACAACAGGCTCTGTAATTTGTATAATATTTCCATCAATAATGTTTATTCGAGTGACGAGCAAGAACACGACAGAGCGACTTTTAGCACAAACTGTGTTTGGTATTGGTATAATTATTATGGTTGTGACCACGTTTGTAACTTTAGCTCAAGTTAATGATTCTAGTAGTAATAATAGTAATAGCGGCGATGGTCCAGAAATTTTAAAATCTTTTGATAATAAGATAAATAATATAGACACTATTGGAGGAGAGAATATGAGACTCGCCCAGATTCCGATTATTAATAAAGATGACGACAGTAGGAGGGAAACTTTTGTGAATCCTCCAATTTCAAGTGATAGCGACAAGACTCGTGTAATGGAAGGAGT
>JAQIVE010001482.1:0-24681 GCA_034698285.1 Sminthurinus bimaculatus | reverse complement strand
TTGATTCCCAATAGTTTTCTCATGCATGGCACACACATGGACATCCGCCTCATAATATTTTGTGTCAATGTGCCAGGGGTAGCTGGAAACTCCATCAACGATTTTTAAAGCCTCTGGAAGTTCATCCTTTTCCAGAATTCCTGATTATATAAAATACATTAAGTAGTGTTGATTACAAAAAGTAAAGATTATTTTTGGGTTTTGTTTTGACATGTTTGAAAAAAAGTAAAAGTAAAACAATGTAAAATATCGGCCGCTTTTGAAGGCAAAAATGATTTGTCCTTTTGCTTACCTTCTACAATTTTATGTGGACTAATGCTGTCACATGAGCTTGCTATTAATACACAGGGTTCCATTTTAAAAAGTTAATTACAATTAGAAAAAACAAGAGAGATTCTAAAAGGCAATCAAAAATTGCTGAAGAAGATTGAAGAAAAACTTTTTTTCGGAATCTGAAAATTTTTATAAAATATTAATCCGCCCATTCCCTGAGCGCGTGAACATTTTGAATTCCAAGGAAAGACTAAAAAACAAAAAAAAAATTAATCATATTTCCCATTTCACATTTCGCCGAGTTTTGTATTGATCTTTTCTTACTTAATTGTGTTTAAGTTTAAAGTGCTATTGTGTTTGGAAATAACCTTTAAAACAGTTTCATTTCAAATCCTGTAAACCTTGATTACTAACTGTGTTCGAGCACTAAAGTCGGTATGAGGGAATAAAACACTTGAAGGATTTGAAAGTCTCGAGTCTCGCTGGCAAACGTGAGTTTTGTTTACTTGTACTTAATTTTTAATTTTACATTTTACAACATTTACCGTAATTACACCGTTAGCATAAATTAAAATGATCAAACATTACATCATTTAACCCATCATCTAATTATAATGATCATTTGACTATCAATTGTCATTCCTTCATTTATTAAAGTTAATTGCGTTTATATGGAACTGTTGACTTGTTGTCTTGGTTTCGTCTTTTGCTAAACTTTACTTTTTATTCTCTTTATGATTTCTAAAAACTGCAGTTTTAACATGGGTCACCTGACAACCATTTCCATGTGCAAAGTTATATTCCAACCTGCAGCTTGGAGGAAAATATTAACCAGCTCCTCATGTACTTCAACAATACTTAAGGTACTTTGATTTAATTATGATTTTGATAAACTAATACATATTACATATACCTACTATTTCCAATTATATCTATTCTACATTACATGATGACTTTGTTTGTATATTATAATTTAGGGCTTTAAAGCATCACCATATTCCACCGGTATCCAGAAAATCCACGTAAATGTCGGGACAATCGGTCATGTTGATCATGGAAAGACCACTCTCACAGCCGCTATTACCAAAGTCATGTCTAAATTAAATTTATCAAAGTTTAAAAGTTACGACGAAATTGACCAGGCACCCGAGGAGAAAGCACGTGGGATCACTATAAATATTGCCCATGTAAGTATAGCTGAAAAACAATCATTTAATTGTAATTTATAATTTACAAAGTTTTTTCAAGCTCCAAATATTTTACATTTTACATACTATTGTGTCATTTTTAAGTATCTAATATTTTTTGTTCACAGGTTAGTTATGAAACAGAAAAGAGACATTATGCTCACACGGACTGCCCAGGTCACGCGGATTTTGTAAAGAATATGATTAGTGGAGCTTCTCAAATGGATGGTGCCATATTAGTCGTGTCAGCTCAGGATGGACAGATGCCTCAAACGGTATGCTTACGATAAGTAAATGGTAGTTTAATTAATTAATTGACCATGTTATTATTACTTATTTTATTTAAAAAACTAATTTCATAATATAATGTTGTTTTTTGAACTTTTTGTCCCTTTCCTTTTTTAGGTTGAGCATTTACTTTTAGCTAGGCAATTAGGAGTAGAACATATAGTAGTGTTTGTAAATAAAGCTGACTTAGTGACTGAAGATGTTTTAGAAGTAAGTAAAATTGGAAATTTTTTAACATGTTTTAACTAACAATAAATTTTTCTTGATGAATATCATCATGTATTTATTATTGTAGTTAGTACAGCAAGTATCAAAAATAATACTTGTAACATTTTTTATTGTTTTTGTTTTCCATCCTCCAGTTAGTAGACATGGAAATTCGAGAATTGTTAACAGATTTGGGTTTCGATGGTGACGAAACTCCGGTAGTTCATGGCTCCGCACTTCTTGCTCTCCAAGGCGACTCAAGTCCAGTGGGTGAGCCCAGTATCCACAAGTTAATGAAGACATTAGACGAATATTTCCCAACCCCCACTCGAGACCTCCAAAGTCCATTTTTGGTTCCCATCGACAATGCCCTCACCGTCCCGGGTCGTGGAACCGTCGTCATTGGAACGATCAAGCGGGGAACCATCAAAAAGGGGGTGGAAGCGGAGCTCCTGGGCTTCAATGCCAAGTTGAAGACTCGTGTGACCGACATTCAAATATTTCGAAAGTCGGTGCCCATGGCTCTAGCCGGGGACAATGTGGGTGTTCTAATTAAGGACGTCAAAGTGAATGTGATTGAAAAAGGGATGATTCTGACGGCCTTTGGGAGCGAAACCATCGGCAACCGATTTGAGGCCAAAATATATTTCCTCTCAAAAACCGAGGGCGGCCGCTCAAAACCCGTCACTAGCAAGTATGCTCATCAACTGTTCAGTCGAACTTGGAGCATTCAAGCCAGGGTAGACTTGATCCCCCCACAAGCTATGATCATGCCCGGAGAACATGCCACAGTCCAGCTGACCTTCCTCAAGAAAATGGTCATGACCATGGGTCAACAGTTTACTCTTCGAGAAGGTCACACGACCGTGGCCACCGGGGTAGTCATCAAGTCCTTACCCAGCGTCGATGTTCCTCACTCGTTAGGACGACTCAAGCTAAATCTTGAGCCAGCGAGTGCAAGTGCAGGTGGTTGAATATTCTGTTTAAAAGTGTGCAAAGTGACTTTTTTAACTAGTGTTATCAACATTTAACCTTTAATATCAAGTTTAGTGTTTAAAAAGTGTGAGTCGGAAAATTAAAGACGAATCATCAATAATGGAAGTCAAAAGAAATCGTCGTTTTAATATTTGGCTTTATGTGAAAAACCACGTATGTATACTTACATTATATTATTGTATTATATTATACTTGTTATTTATTTATTTATGCTGGAGACAAAAAAATCAAAACGGATTTTGATGGTGCCGAGCATAAAAAAAGTATAATGTTTGCCAATAAATGCATTTAACATTAATTTGAGTACAAAAAAAGAAGTTATTGCTCAAGGCTCTTGACTCTTGACCTGAATCATTACGTTTTGTACTATTCATAATCGGCTTTTGCTCCAAGTGCATAAAATTCTTGTAATTTTTTTATGTTGCAAGAATTTTAATACTATGTATAGTATAAAATACATATTATAAGGTTGAAAAAGTTCTGGCTTGACTTAGGCTTCTAACTTGTAAGCTGTAAAATAGAAAATATTATATAATATGTATATTTAAGTATATTATAGGTTGCATTTACATAAGTAAGGTATACATGTAAATATGTTTATGATCCCGAGTTTATCCCAATTAAGTAAGTAACTAGAGAGAACTGCAGAGAATGCTGAATTGACAAGCTAGAGAGTCAAAGTCAAAGAAATGAGATGGAGAATTGAGAATTACATAAATTAAAATAGCTTGGCATTCCAGAGAATCAGAAAAGCAGAACCGCAACGATAGACAACGACAAACGAGTTAAGTACCAAAAGAACACTCAGGATTCAGAATGTCGTTGTCTGCCGAGTTAAGTGAGCGAGGATGCACATGCACGCTAACTCTACATAGCCATGCCATGGATGCCGGTATATAGCTAAGACACGGTAATCATAGTATAAAGTATAAAGATGTAAATTTACTATATTATAGTATTATGTAGCTCTAAAGATAACGACATAGTGACGATTTTTCTCGAATCCTCGTATAACGTATATAGATATAAAAATACAGAAGATCCATAATCCTTATATAAAATAATATATTAGTATTTAAGTATAGGTAGGCTGTGTAGCTGTTTTTTATACACAGAGAGCAGAGAGGAGTAAAATAATACATAAAAAATTGTGAGAGAGGGGATAATCTTAACCTTGAACGCCAATTGTGCCTATGTACTATGTATTGCCTATTTATTTGTCAAGTCGAGTTGAATTTTTGTGAGCCGTGCTTCGCTGTGCCAATACGGATCGCGTGAATGAATAAGAGAGAGAGATTCAACCGCAGTCACCTCTTGGATCCTGTTGCAGTTGGACTGTTCAAGTTTTCATTCCTCTGTCATCCTCGTTTTTGTCTTTAAGCTTTAAGCTAGACTTTTAAAACAATTCAAAATGTCTCCAAAACCTGTGCTCGGCTACTGGGACATTAGGTGAGTTCATTTTTAATCTTGTCTTTAAGTGTCATTAATGTCATTGCTTCGTTTTTATTTTATTTTTATTGCGTTTGGAAAAAAATGAATTTTATATTATGTATTATGTAACTAGAGTAATGTTGGTAATTTTTTGTTGGTTTGCAGAGGATTTGCTCAACAAATCCGACTTCTTCTGGAATACTTGAAGGTCGACTATGAGGACAAGCAGTATGGATTTGGACCGGCTCCTGGTATGACGATGACACTTTATTGTGTTCTTTTTTCCTGTGTATGGAATCGAATTTAGAATTCATTATAGAATATGAAATAATGCCGGAAAGTGTGTGAAACAACTTTTTTTATTATGTATCATATGTATTATCATAGATTTCTCCAGAGAATCTTGGTTGAGCGAGAAGGAGACTCTTGGACTCGACTTTCCTAATGTAATTTTTCCACTGAACTCACAAAACTATACTAAGCAGGCTTAAATAATATTCAGAAATTTTCTACAAAATAATTAAGTTGAAGCATTTTAGTTATGATTTTTTTTTCTAAAATGTTGACCTTTTACTTTTTTACTTTTAGCTCCCCTACTACATTGACGGAGAGAACCGAGTGACGGAATCCAAGGCAATTTTGAAGTACGTGGCCAAAACTCGAGGACCAGCTCTCGTCCCTTCCACCCCAGAATTACAGGCCAAGGCTGATACCATTGAAGGCGTCGCTCATGACTTGCAAAGAGCTCTCGTCACCTTGGCTTATGCTCCCGTACTAAAAATAATCTATCTTTTAAACTTTTAATGCATTTTTTGTATCTAAAAACGAAGTGGAAAATCTGACAAAACTTTTACAGTCGTCAATTTCAATGTTTTTTTTATTTTTTTGATTGTGTAAATTATAGGCTGGAACCAAGTTGCCCGTGCTGGAAACTGAATTGGCCCCCAAGTTCCAACAACTCAATGCATACTTGAGCAAGAACAAGTACGCCACGGGAGATGATGTAAGCTCAATAAAAAAATTTTTAATGATATTAGTATTCATTATTTATGCAAATTTAATTACCTTTCAGTTTATATTATGGAAGTATTTAAATATCTGTACTTTTGACTTTTGCATAAGTAAAAAAATAGTATTAGTAATTAAAAAATGCTTATTTAATTTTATTTTATTTAGCAGCTCTCATACGTGGACTTTTATCTGTACGAGGTTTTGCTTCAATTCGAGAAGTACAATGCAGAGTTCCTCAAGCCCTATCCAGCCGTGGAGAAGTATGTTCGAGATTTCGAGGCTCTTCCCCAATTGTCGGATTACGTCAGGGCCACTGACAAATTAATCTGCTATTCTCCTTTTGCAACGACCCTTTTCTAAATTACAAATAGGGCCTTCAATGATGTACCAGGGAGTCAGACTGGGATTTCTTTAATTCAATGTTCATCGACAAACATCCTAGAACTATGATTTAAATCATAAGTACCAATTACCAATTCTCGATGAATATTTTATACACATTGTAAAATGAATCAGCAGTTCTGATTTTGTATTCTTCTACTCATTCTTCCTTGCTTTGAAGTAAAATTATAAACTGGAGAATAAAGTTCCAACCAAATTTGGCTTGTGAAATCAAAATTAAACTTGAAAATTAAAAGAGTTCAAAAATACATTTTTTTTATCATGAAAAATTAAGCTAGTTTCAAAAACGTTACTTTTTTATGCATTTTTATTTCACAACTTGGCCACTATAATATATTAGATATTAAGTAGGTATAATATAATATTTTACATATAATCCATTTCAATAAAGTTGACACTACTCGTGTCTTGAACAATTAGATTTTTTTCCCTATTTTCTGCTCTCGCTGTTGTCCTTTTCCACACTAAAATATAAAGCTTTGAATACTGCCGCCACAAGGAACACTTGCTAATTTCCGCCCTTGTCACCGGAGGTCCATGATCCTTGATGATTTTGCAGGTCACGAAAAAAAATTCCGCGAGAAATCCCGCGGATGAAATTATAAGACAAAACATCAGGAGAAAAAAGGAGCCCTTTAAATTTTCCATCGTAAGTCCGCCAACTCCCGTCTCTTCCTTTTCCTTTTCCTTGTCAGTTTTGATCCCTTCGCGCGCCCTTTTGATTTTCCGCCCCTCTTCACTCTTCTCCCACTCATAGCGCATCCTCCGCACTTGCGCCCAATCCTCCTCCTCCCAATGGTGAATTAAGCCCGTGTCATAAGCCGCGTGGAGAACGCGGTCAAAGTTGGGTTTGAAAATGGCGCGCTTCTCCAGGACCCAACCACAGGGGATGAAATAGGTGAAAGATGGCGCCTCTCTCAATCTACTCTTTCCCGCCATCTTACGGTCCGTAAAGTTGCGATGCAGGTTATACTCGGCAATGCTCTGCCAGGAGATGCAGGCAAAGTTGGGGGAATTTGCCGCCTTTGAAAAACACTCATGGGCGTCATTGATGAGCTCCATCTCCTGGAAAATTCGGGTGTAGGTTTTGTCCGTGGAGGAAGCAAAGATGGCGTAGGCCGCTCCAGCGAGATATTGCAGCCCCCACTTAAACTCGGAGGAGGCTACCAATTCTTCAAAGTTTTGCGGGATTTTTGTCAAGTCCGGGAAAAGAAGAATCCCCAAGATTTTGGATCGATAAGCGGTGCTTATAATGAGACTGAAAATTAGCCAAAAACCGCACATGAGACGAAGCGGCGTGTTTGAATTTGAATTTGTGCGCCGTCCCGCAAAATGACTTTGTTCCAACAGGGAGCCAATCACGTAAAAATAGATACTGTCCAGGGACCAAGGAGAAGAAGAAGATGCTGAGCTGGGACGACTAAGATCCGATTTCTGGGAAAATTTCACAATAAAAATTAGCGCGCCAAGAGCGCCCCACATGGACAGTTGGATGAGCGTCCACATGAGACTGTCAAAGGGGCGGAAGATGGCGCGCCATGTAATTGATGGCGTTGGCTGCCCCGTGGTAAACGTGATCCACTCGTAGTTAAGGGGAAAGGCAAAGCCGACGACTTTGTTACGCTGAAAAGTTTGCGCTGAGACCATCCCTATATGGGCGCTGCCCCGCAAAATATCGCCCACGGCCCCGAACCAAGTCCCATTTTTTAGGAGGAGCCCAGTTCCCCCATCCCCGTAGGAGGGAAAAATTTTGAGGGTGAAATTGAAACTTTCCCCCATTTCCTTAAGGATGATAGTGTACAACCCGCGCTTTGGGCGATAGTCGCCATTTTTTTCAACGACCAGCTGAATCCGCTGCGTCGTCCGGATGGATGTGGCCGCGTTCAGTCGGAATCCATAAAAGCTACGTACATAGTCCGGAAAAAGTTTGGATTTTGCCGGTATTGAATTTAAATTTTCGAGGGTGCTCCTAATTACTTTTGGCGCCCCATTTTGACAAAAGAAACAAATTGTTTTTAGCTCCAAACTTAGTTCTGAAGAAAACGTTCCAATTTCCCCCCATTTTTCGATAGGAATTTCGATAGCAGTTTTAAACTTAATTTTAGCGCCAAATTCTGGAGAAACAAGGATTTCATGTGTCACAAGTTCACTACCACTTAGAAAAATAAAATGATCCTCATCTTTCCGCGCAATTTCATACTGTTTTGGGGTGAGGAGATGAAACAGCAGGTTGAAAAACGGCGGATTTTTATCCCGCTCCAAATTTGGTACCTTGAGAATTTGAGCGATAACCAAAGTACAATTTTTTTGGTATTTTCCCAGTCCTCCAAAATTGGAAATTTTGAAAAAATCTTTATTGTCCTGTCCGATCGTTGAATTTGGCCAGAATTTAATTTTGAGGTTGTAAAAGTCCACTTTTAACTTTGAAAGCAGCCGGATGAATCGAAAATGGTCAAAATTCAATCGAAAACCTGAAGATTCTGAATCCTCGTCGTCATGGAGATGAACAAAAGCAATGTTACAGGTGCTAAAATGATGTGACGCAACTTTGGCTAACCAGTTTTCCAGGGCCGAGGAAAATTCTAGAGAACCGGAGGAATTTTCAACTTGATTTTGAAATCGATTTTGACCGTCTATTCCCACAAAGGTCAAGGTCAAGAAAATGACGAGGATGAGAAAAAATGAGCCTTTACCCAAGGAGGACATTTTGACAGCATCAAAACAACCGAGACAAAGTTTTCTCCACGCCTCCAATCAATCGAGTCCCGAAATTTCCATGGAAAAAATTGGTATGTCAACAGATTATGTGTACTAATCGTAAGTGTTTGGAGCACGATATGGAGAAAGGCTAATCAATAACCTTAAATTACCAAAACGAGAACAATTTTTATGAGCTTGACGCTTCATGACATCTTATCATGATCACTATAAGATAGAGCGGAATAAAGAGGCAATTAGATGCGTAATCGAAGCAAAAATTAAATATGAATACTCCATGTGTGTGGGGTTGATAGAAAATTGCGGAGAATGGTTGTTTGCTTATGTTGACACGTGTCAAATATGTATAATTTATAACGGGTTTTCCCGCCGGTAACTTTTTTCACAGGACAAGATAACTCACAGACATTTATTCGCAACTATGAACTTACGTCTGAATAAGAAAACCGAACAAAGCAGCTCGCAATTTTCTATAATTTGGCATGAATCTTTACCCGCATCACTGATTAGCTAACAAGTATTATGCGTCTGTCGACAAGAAAAAAAACAAACAGAGGGAGTTTTTCTTTTTTTCACGAACTTTTGATGAAATATCATCAAAATCTCCCCAAAATGACCAATCTTGTAAAATCTCCTCAAATTTCCATAATATTTGATACGACTTTTTGAAAGGATGTTCCAACTTGTTTTTCGACCAAGGAAATACATTAATTCTCATAAAAACCTCATGAAACTTGAAAGTTTTTACTTTTATAAAGCTTTTACTTGGGAACGCCTCATGTAAATATCTTGCATATAGTTGTCAGAAAACCGGCAAATTAATTTATTCCGTTTTTTCCGGTCCAAAATTCCGACTTTGTAAAATCTGGATTTCTTATATGTACCTAAAGAAACTGGTCCCCCGTTGACCGAGATGAAATATAAAATGTTCAAAGTCGGAATTTTGAGCCGGAAAAAACGGAATAAATTAATTCGCCGGTTTTCTGACAACGTTTGAAGAGGGAGTTTTCAAAATTATGGAATTATAGGGGGCAGTTTCCCCTTTTCGTTCGACCTCTGCGTCGATTGGCGCTGTTCCCAGGATGATTCGGCCAAAATTCACAGCTCCCAAACTAGGTTTGTTATTCCAAGGTAGTCAAAAGAAAGTGGTCCTCAAAAATGACGATCTACAATTTACAATTTTTCTATTGACACCAAAGAGATCGCCGTGTGCAAACATGCTCAAAATGATACATTTCTTACTGGGTAGGGTCCTTTGTTACGATGCCTTGTTTCAAAAATGCAAAATTTAACTAACAACATTTTTGACCGTTCAAACAGACACAAAAGACGAGATCAATAGTATACACACGTCTACACCAAAACCGTATCACATTTTTCAAAAAAGCTCGTTTTTCTCGTGCGTCCAGCCCTGAGATACTTGATCCTCCTCATTTTAGTTTTCCATTGTATAGGGACGATGCTGTAAAAATTCAAAAAAAATCGGGTAGAAAAATCTAATTTCCTAACAATTGAGGTTATACGTCCATTTTTTTCCGAGGTAAAAAAGACGGTAAAAAATTACAGCTTCCCGACACCGACGTCCATTAATTTATTTCAATTTTGCATCCTATTCACGCCCAAGGGCTCAGCTGACTTGATGATGTAATTGCATTGTACGTACTGCAACTAGGAAGCTGATGTGACAATTCGGCCATTCTTTATTCATTGTGTATAATTGCACTCATTACCAGAATTGAAGCTAACAGTAAACAAATTAATTCCGATATTATCTTGGAACCGTGAATTGATTTAATATCGGGTTGAAATTTTTGAGTCCGTTGTCACAATTTTTTCTAGTCAGTGTGGACTGAAAAGTATTGTACATATTCGGTTTTTGGTGTAATCCCGGGGTCAATCTACATGGTGCAGAGTCAAGTGCACGTGTACAGTCAAGTCACGTCATAAATCATCGATTGATTTTCGTCTCTTACAAAACTCACATTAGACAAAGTTCGTGAATTTTTAAGGCCTCAAAACTTACTCGTACAAAACACATTGTTTTTGAAAAAAAATTCCAAAGCGCAAATTTTACCCGTTATTTACATGGTCAAACAAGGTCCTGGGAGACCTAGCTTGACCCGCAATTTCAGGTTGACCTTGAGGCGACTCCAAAAACCCAATATGTACTTGTAAGTTGAAAGTTGAAGTTTAATTTCTCTAGACATCATCGAATAATTCATCGTGATTTTTTGTAATGAAGATTTTTGGCAATTGGAACAATTTCTCGGTCCTTTGGTCCCTTGGCTTTGTCCTTTTTCTGAGTGCCGTGACCATGGGCAGAATTCTGTCGCCGCAGACAATGGAAGGGGGGCTGATGGGAGAGGACGCCGTCAACGACAACCTCAACGTGAAGAAAAGGTCGCCTTCTTTTAAACCAACGATGGCAATGACAACCCGGCGCCCAACTATGGCTTGTGGTTGCCATCGTTGCCCCTGCACCAAGTAGGCTGCTGTATGTAAGAAAACAGCAGCCAACGGTCGTCGAAGATTTAAGAAAATTCTATCCTTTGACAATTTTCCAGATTATGACACTGTTTGAATAAGCTACCAACATACAACAAAAACTTTTTTACGACACGTAAGATTGGATGAATTTACAACACCGAATTGTGACGCTGTTTTAAGGCCCTTAATTAAGAAGTATAATTTTGTGTGCATAATTAATTACTGTATACTTTATTCGTGCCGTTCAGCTTATATTGTAATGAATCGATGAATCAATCAATTAAAGCTTTTATTCATGTGTCATTCCTGGTGTTCCGTTTTTCAACTCTTTGAATTTTACCATAATATACTAATGTATCAAATCATTAGAACTCTCTATCTGAGATGGAGCGCCAGAGCATTTAAAAGCCTATAAAAATAATAAAAGTAAATCTCTGGCAGTCTCTATCTTCACCTCCGTTTATTGAGGCGACTCTGGCACGGCTATGAATAAATATTTTGTCTGCGTAATTAATTACTCCGTATGACACAATGACGTCTCATTATTATTATCATTTTTAATTAACGCACGACTGTCTGTTATCTATCATGTTATTTTATGAAGCAACATTTATTCCGTAAGGCTAAAGTGCAAGTTCCACAAAACTGATTTAGGTCATTTTTGCTAAAAATAAGCTACAAGGTTTCATAATCGAATTTCACTGCTAAGCAGAAAGCAAACTTAGAAATGCATTTTTTCAGCTTCACCTGTAGTAATCACTGTTCTTGGAATGGCATGGATATTTTACATGCTATTCACGAATAGCAAAAATGCAAAGCAATATCAAATTAAATGGAATTACAACGTAAAAAATGAAATAATAATCTAAAATCTTGTAGAATATATCTAGGTACAAGAAAAAAATTATTTGGCAAGTTGTAGAAGGATGGATTCTACAAGGACGTACATATTTCATGGCTGATTCTTGAGAAACGAATCCTTGAAAGCTCCACGAAAATTCAATTTATTCGTGCTATTCCTTCTTTGTGTTTGCTATTCGTCCCATGCAAATATTTGTATAAGCCGAGAATAGCAACTTTTTTTCTTTTTTCTAAATTATCCCGATAGCAAAGTATTAAAAATGTTATTCATGAATAGCATAATATAAAATATCCATGCTATTTCTACAACACTAGTAATACTTATTAAATAAAAATATTAGAGGCAACTTTGTCCACACATTAAAGGTTTTGCACCAAACTCTTCGGTTCTTCATTTGAAAATTTGGTTAACTGATCACTGTAGAACTCTGCAATATCGCTGAAGGCTGGCCGATTACGAGGATCCGGATGCCAGCAGTGCAGCAAATTTTCGTAACTTTACAAAAAATGGAAAAACTACATTTTACAATACGTATATGGTGTATGAAATAGTTTCACATACTTGATCATTATTTGAAACCTTTCTGAATTTGAAAGAAAGCAAGTAACCGACAAACTTACATAACTTCCGAACAATACTCTGGCCGGTCTAACCGGAGCCCGTTTTCAACACGAACCACGAATTCGGCGTCCCACGTGAACCCCGGGAACGGGAGCTCACCCAAGGAAAACATTTCCCACACCGTGACACCAAAAGACCAAATCTGGGTAATAGAAACGCAACCGAATTCCCCAATATGTTGTAACCGATTAAAATGTAATTTTTGTTGAGAACATGTTCAGTGAATATTGTTCCCTCTCCAAAACTTACATCGGATTGCGTAGAAAACTTGAGGAAGTCCAGAGCCTCGATGGACATCCAACGCCATGCAAAAACCTGATTCTAAGCAAACAAATGAAAGTAAAATTATGTGTTTTGCCAAATTAATAAAGTAAAGCTTACATGGCCCATGGATACATGGTATGTGTAGGGAATTGTGGTGTATCAATAAAGCGTATTTTATGCAACGATTTTTTTGCTATCGTCTGTTTACTTACATTACCGCTCTTTTTGACATAGATTTTCTTCTCATAGAGTTTTCTAGACATGCCAAAGTCGGTGATTTTGGCCACATCTCCATGAAACAATAAAATGTTTCGGGAAGCCAAATCGCCATGCACCACCTAGGTTGAAGAAAACGTTATTGTGCATGTTATCATTCCTCCAACTGTTTAAATTCGTTGTAAATCCTTACTTACTTTTTTTTGAGCAAGATAAGCCATTCCCCGTGCGATGTTCATTGACCATTTGACCAAGTGGATTGTCGTCAAAGGCTTATATATGTTGTATTGTATGGGACTTTTTTCAAAATTAAAAAATGATCATGTAAATCCAAAAATTTTGAAACATTGATTTCTATTGTAAGTTATAAATATGTCTCACTCTGTGGACAAAACGTCGGCAAGCAAATTAATAAAGGTGGCTTTGTGTGCTCTCAAGTACGAATGCAAGTCTCCAAGTGGGCTCAACTCCATAACGGCATAGACGACACCTAAAAAAAGAAAACATTGACTGTAACCAAAATGGTACCCTGTATGGGAAAAACGTGTCAACGATGTCTAAAGGACAAAAGTTTTTAAACTGGCAAAGCTTTCAAAAAATTCTTGTTTGTATCAGACTTTTAACGTTTTTGACTGTTTTTGCCGAAATTGCCGTTTTTTGGTCATGTATTTGTTAGCCGAGTAAAAGCACCATCTGTGTTTTTCTAGAAAATTTTTGAATTACGGTTCGCAATCTTGTTTGTAACTGCTCCGATGAACTGAACTACATTTGGGTGACTTCCAACGTACGACATAACCTTAATTTCTGAAAGCAATTCTTTAAATTTCACCACGCCGGCATTTTCATGTAAAGTTTTGACTGCCACTGGATTTCCAAAATATTTACCCCGGGAAACTTTTCCAAAATTCCCTTGTCCCAAAATTTCTTCCGGTGCTAAAATAATTACAAACATTTCAAGGTAAACATGGAAAGTGCAAAAGTACCGAAATGACAAATAGCTACACTGTATCGTTCATTTTATGGCATATTTCAAATTCTGAATGTTGTTGTACAATAAATCAAATTTTCTTGCAGGATCTCATGGACCGATTTAAACGGAAGGAATTGCGCATCTTCATTTAAACTTTCGCCGGTAAGCGCCTCCTGGTTTCCAAGATGAAATTCGTCAACTTCCTTTTGACTCAAATCTTGCAATTTTTTCTGTAGTAAACAAACCCATTATTAAAAATTGCCAAAATTAGAAAACTCGAAAAATTTCTCACATAACAAAGTGCGGCCTAAAATGACCATGAAAGTAGTCCGTAAATGTATAACGTATAACATTACTTGAGTGATTTTGTATTTCCTCCAAAGAATGTAAAAACTCAACCCAATAGCCAAAATAAACAAGGCAACACCAAAAGAAATTCCCACCCAGACACCGCTGCTCAGTTTTGAATCTGCGGATTCAATGAAGAATAAAATATCATTTGTTAAAAAAACAAATGAAAATGAGCAACATAATACGCAGTTTTTTAACACAACAAAACAAATATTTTGTATAAATATTACAATAATTATTAAATTTTTGGCGACAATTGAATTGCCGAGACGAAGAATCTTTAATTTTTGATGACTATGGTAATTAATTGTTTTATTGACAACTAAACGAATTATGTATGTATTCCGTACCTCCGACATTCACACTAAAAACGACCGAGTCGTTCCCTACTCGATTGGTCACAGTACACTGGTACTTGCCACCCACAAATTCGCTCATGGGACGAAACGTGGGAAAGGTCAAAGTTGAAGCTCCACCATCGGCCGATGTGCTCACATGAAAGTTCAGGTCCTTGCCGGAAATTTCCTGTAAAGTCATAAGGATGCAACTTAAAAATTCAAAATTTACAAGACGATCGTTACCTCATCCACACTCCAATTAGTTTATTGCTTTACAGAAACTTTAAATTCGAATTTTTTGTCTGTATTCTCACAGTGTCATTAAAACTCCATTTGAAAATTGGCGGCGGTTGCCCTGGAACATTTGTAGTGCAGAAAAGTGTGTGGTCCACGTCCCCATCGTAAAAAGTCCGAACGAGATTCAGTTTAGAAATCACTGGGGCAGTTGCACCTAAAATTTTGAAAAATTTGCTGTAAATCAGAATATCGGAAAAACCGATAAAATTGGGCAAAGAAACCAAAAAGGGCTAAAATTACTCGAAAAAGGAGCTGAGAATTTACGACATTGCTAAAATTGACTGAAACCCTTAGAAATAATCCCGTCAATAAATGTTCTGAAATTTTAACCCGATTTTGGGCACAAATCTTATAAATTTTGATGAAATGTCTCATCTAAAAAGATCTCATCAAAAATTGTCAATCTTTTAAAACTTCAGTAAAATCTCATAAAGTTTTCATGAGATTTGATGAGACTTTTTACTAAGGGAAGTAACTGAATATTGTACAACATTGATCAGACCCTGTTTTGCTCAAGTACTCACGTTTTACTTGAAACTGTCGACTTGTGTTAAGCCACGCCGTCGTCGAGTTGAACCAGGGAGCCAAGCACAAAATACTTGTCATGTCGTCCGTCAAGTTTATATGAAATCCCCTTTGAATGGTCCCAATGTTTCTACGGTCTTCATATTCCTCTTCCAAATCAACAAACCGAACCGTGGAGGGGTCGAGCGAGCTTTTGGAACCATTTGAATACTCAACTAGAAACTGAAGCTCCTTGGCAAAAAGGAAACCGTTTGCTTCACAAAAGAAAAAGGCAGACTCGTCCGTGTACAAAATTGGCGCGACTTGGTCCATTCGGATTAAGGCATGAATCGGAATGCCGGGATCGGTTGTTAAATCTAAGGGACGTATTAATTGGAAAAGAAATTAATAAACTTCATCTCAATTGTATACAAGTTTCAAATCCAACCCAATTTAATGTTAACGAACTCAATTTTGAAAGATATCGCTTAGTTTCAAACCCTGGTGCTTACATCGACGAGTGTTTAGTCCCAGAAACTGGGTTTCCAGCATTTTTTTGTTCCCTTGTTGGCAGTATAAAATTCCGGTAAAATGTGCTTGTAAAATCACTTTACAATCCCCGTCACCGCAGCCCACTCCGGTTAAAGTTTTGTCCGGGCAACTCTGTAAAAATTTATGTCATTGTAATAAACGGGTCATTTGCCATTTTAAGGCGTCATCAGGTTCTAATGAAGGCTTTTCTTACACTTTTTATAGAAAACCAAGGAAACTTTTAGCTGGTCTGACCTTTGTTAGGCATTGCCGAGTGAGGTCACAGTCAAACGGGTTATTACACCGCACACTCGTCAGGGCCAAGGGAAATTGGGTCGATTCTGATTTAGGAACTGCATTGTTTAGCTCACAGAAAACCGATGGAAAATTTGATGGAATATCCCATGAAATTGTAGAATTGTCTCGTCTCTCCATGGCTGTTGATGATCCATTTTCGACTGGGATTTTCCGCTGCAATTCTGTACCAAGAATAAATATACAGTTGGTCAAAATGGAGGACAAAGTTTGGCCCAGGGGCTTATTA
Organism: Sminthurinus bimaculatus; assembly: GCA_034698285.1. Lineage (NCBI taxonomy): Eukaryota > Metazoa > Arthropoda > Collembola > Symphypleona > Katiannidae > Sminthurinus > Sminthurinus bimaculatus. Next base: position 8,183 of record JAQIVE010001482.1, on the reverse strand, counting down.
TTTTTAAAATTATGCAAAATTTGAGTCAAAAGGGAAGAGTCAAGGCAAAAGGGGCATCAGTTTTTGAAAGGGTTGAAAATACGTTTGTGATGTGCAACATGTGACATGTGTATTTGTGCATATTGCTTTCTAGGTCTTCGTCAATTCAATGCTAATAACCTCACCGAAAATGATAGAGACTGTTTCGAGTTCTGGATCATCTCGTCGCTGTGCCTGACATTGAAACTCCATTCCAGGAACAACTTTCAGCCGGTTCACGGCAAGCAAAAAACCATCTTCAGGCTGGTACAAAATCTCCTCCGCTGTCCCCAGCAGGCTCCATAAGTCCTATACATGAATTTGTCAATAAAACAGGGACGACCCTTAAGTTTTGACATGATTTTGGTCTAAAATCTTCATCTTAATCGATCAACGGTTAAAAATTCAAAAAAGTAAAGTAAAAGACTCCTCAGAATAAAATCTTGAGAAATCTCAGGAGAATTTGACGAGATTTTACATGACTGACCATTTTCTATACGATTTTTTCGTGCTAAAAGTTTTAGAGATGCTTTGAAAACATGTTTTGCGAAGGGACAATTCGATGGTCAAAATTCAGATTTTTTCAAAATCATGCCATAATGGATAAAAATCCGTACATGTATTTATGTATTTAGTATGTACTTACGTTTTCTTTGACAAGCAATTGGAGGAAAAGTGCGGGGACGTTGGGGAAATTGGAAGGACAGGGAATAATTTGAATCCTTGGATCGTCATTTAAATCTCCCGCTGGAACGGATGCCGTCACATTTTGTCCGCTCTCCGAAAAGTATTTCCCAGCTATTCAGAAAGGATTAAAATTCACATTTTCTTTATATAATACCGTCAACTTGGAACTTGAACTAGGCTGTTGGCTTTCTAGTTCCTTTAAACTAACAACTATCGGTAAAAATGTAAAAACTACAAAAAGCCGTCTCACAAACTGTAAAAACGTGAAGCTGGTCCAAAATCCGTTCATCCTCCGCATCCCGACAAATAAAGCGCCCGCTGGTTCCCAAGGCCGAATAGAATTCAACAGTTAAGTTGAATACGGAATCCTGGAAGGAATTTTCGGCGTCATTCCAAGGTCCTCGGATACCACGACCCATTTTCACATTACCCTTTCCGTATAGAACCTGCATATTTACAAGGCATAAAAATAAAATTAGCATAATGTCATGATGAGCTGAAAATAAGAAAAAAAGAATAAAAATAGAAAAAAATCCCGTTTTTTGAAAACTATACTTACGTAGCCGGGATTGGAAATATCCCAGCGAACCACGTTTTGAGAAACGCAACTGAAGAGATAGAATTGATTCACGTCCATAGTGAGTCGTCGCCAGCGTCGCCCATCACTTGAATCAAAATAGGAAATATTAACTGGAACGCCGTTTGGAACAATTTTTCGAATCTCGATTCTTGCACTCTCCTTCTTCACCACGGGCTGCTCTCCTTCACAACAAGTGGAAATCACTAGCAAAACAAATACAACAAGAGAAAAAGTCCAGAGTCCGTTGCCCCGGTCAAAAAACGAGCCTCGATGTATCTCCGGCATTTTGTCCGGATTTAAGAACTTTAAAAAATATGAATGGACGAGCTTTGACGCCGTTTGACAAAAAAAGGGTTCAATTCTGGACCAAAATATGCGTACACGACACCGAAAGGTAAATGTGACAAATTTTTAATGTATCATTTCAAGTTCAACCATAAAATCGAAATTCAGCGGCTCATTAACATTTATTTTTGTTTCAAGCTTTTCCTACTCTCGTTTTGTACAATGTGTAAGCCACGAGCAGGATTTATGATCTATAAACTATAAACGTCGTGTTTCATCTGCAGAGACTCTCAAATGTGTGTAAAATACAAGTGTTGCAGTTTTCCCTTTATTTTCCCATCATTGTTGGCTTTGTTGACACTTTTTTATTTTGTATCACATGTATCTACATAAATACATAATATGTGTATAGTGTATACCTACTTACGTGTGTTCATCTGTATTTATTTGTTAGTACATATGTATGATGGACGTAGACTAGAAGAGAGCAAACTGTGGAAATTTAATGTTAGTGAATCATTTCTCCGAGCGTTCATAAAAATCTGTACAAAAATCTGTGCAAATTTTATGGATCTGCACACATGTGTACAAAGTTAATGTGCAAAGTGCAAACCGATTTAAAATTTAAAGTAGGAACGACCTTTAAATTCAACCCTGAAAATTGTGTGCAGTTCATACTTTTCCCTTATGGATCTAATATTACAGGAGGGTCGGACATCCTTGAAATTTCCCTCGAACAAAAAACAACGTTCACAGAAATATGAAATATGAAAGATAATGTTAGATTTAGAAAGGGAGATTTTTATGCTCTTGGCATTAAGTATTTAATTTGTAATTATTGTGTATCGTTAAGACTGTTTTGTTTTCTACCTGTCTCATAATGTACAATACGTGCATTCCATAATTAAAAAGACATTGTCTAGACAATACACTGTTAAGACAAATAGATAATGGACGAGGAATTAAAGTGTTTTGTCTGTCAATCTAAATCTCAGTCTGATGGAACAAGTTCCAGACGTTCCAGTGAAAAAGGAAGTAAAAGTAAAAGCAATGATTGTTGCAATCATTTAGATGGCTCAACCTGGACAACATTCTGTCATTATTTTTATCCGCCCCCACTCGACATTCTGTATTCTGATAATTCATCATCTATAAATTGTCCAGCACCAAAAAATGAACATTATAGTGAGGACATTAAAGACTTTTCTCTCCCTGTACTTTGCGAAGCCTGCTATCAAACCATTTTAAGGCTCTGCAGCCTCCACAGTCAATTGGAATTGATACAAAAACAAGTTTCGCAAATTGTGGCTCAAGTCGCAATTGCTTTTGTCCAGGAAGATGAACACCATGACGATGAAAATGAAGAGCATAATAAAGATACAGATAGAGATGATACAAATACAAGGAACAATTTTGATGGTCATCCTTCAGCAGGAAATCAACGTAAACGAAAGGTCCGACTTAAATTTGAAATGTAGGAATTTAATTAATTATTTATTCTTTTGTTTCATAACTCATTCCGAGTCTTTTACTGCATAAATTTCAATGTAGTCATGAGTCATGAACTTTATTTACCTTTTTACAGATGGGGAATCAAACATTTGATGACGACATTATTTACTCCATGCGACGCTGCATTCGGCAACGTATGTAGATTGTACATATTATAGTAAAATTTGTCTTTTTTTACACAAAAATTGAATTACTGCCAAAAGCAATTAAATCATGAAATACTTAAACCATAAACTGCTTCATTTAGTATTAAAATAAAAAAAATAATATTATGAATATTAATTCAGGTTATCAACCCTTCATTTGCATATCAAGAGCCAATCCTGACCTTTTGAAGCAAAATGGAGGTGGTGGTGATGGTAGTCGGTGTATTAATGTGAGTTTATATATTACTTCTGCTCATTTATCTGTCATCATCTTTATGTATACTTTTTTACCACAGTTTATGAGCATTTTGTACATATTTAGCTTTTGTATGTATATGTATTATGTATAAATTTTAAATATTTTAATACATTTTTTTAATATTTTTTCTAAAGAACTTGAAAGCTGGTAAACCGTCTCTGCGTTCAACACATTCAAACGAATTAAATCTAGATCCAGATCTAGACTCGGATGTGGATTTTTCTCCAGCGATAAAACAGGAAGACGATGAAGACTCGATTGATATTAAAGATGAAGACGGTCGTCAAGGTGATCAAGGCGAGGCTGTAAATGATCCAGATTACGAGCCCGATAATGATAGTGATGCCAAATCGTTAGCTAAAAGAAAAGTTTCCCTACCGCACTACTCCAGCATTAAACGGACAACAAAGTCAAAGCCAGGTAATTGCATAATATTATACAGTTTAAAGCTATATAATTAACATCAAGCTTGAAAAATGAATATTATGTGTACAGCTGTTTTATTTTTTATTTTTAAATGTACATACTGCTAATACAAATGATGTTTTACGTTTTATGTACATATCCCTGAATTTCTCGCTGCAGAACCACGTAAACGCAAAAGAAATTTACCCGTCGATCCCCAGATTTTTGTGTACAAGGACCAGTGGAGTTATGAAAGGAAGTTGGATGAAAGCGGAAAAATTGGATATTACTGTCTGACTTGTCCCAAAGTCAAAGCAGAGCGATATACCCTCCTTAAACACATTGAGGCCCAGCACGTTAAAGGTAAATATTATATTATGTTTTATATTATTGTGTCACCAATTCAAAATTAAATAACGAGATTGAAAAGTTAACAGTTAAGAATATTATCCTACTTAGTACTTACACAATTATTATGTAGGTACAAAATATTATATAGCATAATATATACATTATACATTATGCATGCATTTAATGTTTTATTCCTAAATTTTCATATCCACAGTGCCAAAGAAACGCAAAAAAATGCCTCCAAATTTCCTAAGGCCGACCAAAGATCCTCAAGTCGGGGAGAACATTTACGAGTACAAGGGTCAATTTCGATACGAAAAGAAGCTGGATGAGCGTGGAAACGTCGGATATTATTGCCTGACTTGTTCCAAAGTCAAAGCACATCGATATTTACTCATTCAACACTTTGAGTCAACACACAGTAATAATAATAATCACGGTGCCTGAATTTTATAAATTATTATGAAATTAGAAGGTTTAAAAATGATTGTGTATTTAAATTCAAGAGGTAGGACGTGTTCCAAGGGGAGCCCGCGTTCCAGATGCAGTACGTGTTCCAAAGGCAGAACGTGTCAGGACTCAGAAACTAGACGAGGATAATTTTGTCTTTTATGGAATTTATTCCATCTCAAGAGTGACTGAGCCCAATGGAATTTTCTTCAAGTGTGGAACATGCGGAAATCACCGAAAGACATTGGATGCTCTCAAAAAACATATCAAAGAGACTCACATTGGTAAATAATAAATAATAATACGAGATTGTTGATTGTTGTTCGGCGTATGTCAAGTCAACCAAAAAGATATTTTTTAAAATCTCATGTCTTTATTATCCTCTTTACAATCTTTTTATTTCTATATTATAGATCCCAAAAAATGGATTTGTGAGAAATGCGGTATGTACCCTTGTTTAATGCCGTTAGCTAGTTACTAGTTAGTTATGTATCACGGTTAATATTGTTGGTAATAACAATTAATGTATGGAGCATTATACATAATTTACTTTATATATTTATTTAATATGATTTGACTTGAGTTGTATTTTGTAGGCTTCTCTTGTCCTACTAAATTCAGATATGACATACACATGGAGAGTCACGAGGAGGAAAGAAAATACGTTTGTGATGTAAGTAGTAAATACTTACATAGTATGATGTATTATTTTAATTATTTACTACTGGTTAAATGTGTTCCCAAGTTGAATTTTTTTGTATTTTTTTACTAAATGGGAAAATGGGACAAAATAAAAATATTGTATGCATGGAAGTTATTTAATTAGCTTTTTTTGTTCATTGCGTATTTAGGAATGTGGAATGTCCTTTAAGTTCAGGAGAGGTTTACATTTTCATCTCGAGACTCATTTGGGTCACCGTTTCGTTTGTGAATGTGGGGTCCCCTTCATACATTTTATCCAATTCAAACTACATGCAAAGAAGAACAATCACCATATCCCAAGCAGTGAATCAACGCCCTTCGTTCCTAAAAATTGTGAGTTTTGCTCCAAAGTGTTTGTTAAAGAGGAGACTCTTCGTAAACATGCATCTAGTTGTTGCAGACAGAAGACGAAAAAATGCGATTCATGTGGACTTTTCTATAGAAAACAAAAGTCGCACGAGTCCAAATGCAAAGGGAGATTGCGCAAAGAAACAACGTCAAAGGCAGATTCAAATAATATATAACGAGATAAATTTATAACGAATAATCAAGAAATAAATTCACGAGTTGTTACATTCACATAATATGTATTTCATTATCGTTTATTACAAGTTTAAGGTATTGTACATAATTTTAGTCTTCATTTATATTCCTCAATCTTCTCTTTCGAATTTTGTTTCAATTTTTTTAGGCTGTTGTACATAGAATATTAATACCTTGCTATGGCTTTACAACTTATATAGTTTTTGAATGCGGACAAAAACCATTAAAAACTACTGAATTTTTGAGTACAGAAATAATCTAAATTTATAAAAGTTTTTTGTATAAATCTTTATACCGGCATCACTGATAAACTAATACTATGCGTCTTTCGACCAAAAAAGCAAACAGGGGGATCGAGGGATATTGATCCCCCTTATATATCGCCCATACTTGAAAATCTCATAAAATAGTTTAAATAACACGAAGTTTTCATGGTTCTTTGCAAAATTATCTTCAAAAAATATTTTGAAAAGAAAGTTTGACACGATTTTGGTCAATTACTTTGTCAATTTGGACATTTCAACTTTTAACACGATTTGGATAAAATATCAACAACATCTCATCAAAAGGTCAATCTTGTCAAATCTCGTCAAATTTTTATAATATTTGATACGATTTTTAAAAGGATGTTCTGACCATGGTGCCTGAGGCTTTTTACGTATACATGGTGGCTTCATCTGCGATCTCTGTCCACAACCAATGGCAGGGAAAAAAGTTTGCCAAGATGTCTATTTTGCATTTTGCATGACAAATGACAAATGACAACGCTAAAGATGAATATTGAAATTACATAGAAAAATTGATTCGGAATTTAAAAAAGCTCAGATGAAGCCACCATACTTGCGTAAAAAGCTTCAGACACCATGGTTATGACTTGTTTTTCGATTTTCGACCATGAAAATCCATTTATTCTCATGACAACCTGATGAAACTTAACAAGTTTTTTTTATAAAGCTTGTGCTTGGGAACGCTTAATGTGTCTTACAAACACTACCATTAAAAGAACAAGTAAAATAGTAAAAACTATTATTGTTAATGCAAATACCACTACTGTAGCTACGAAACTCCAACCTTCGGTGGCATCATCTGTTGTGGTATTGCCTCCAACTGCAATATCAAAATGTTTTTAAGGCTTTCTATTGAGTATGTAACCATTTTATGCATATTAAATTTCATGTACTCTCTATTTTTATTGGAATGGTGATCCGAATTTTACCCTCTTCATCTAGATAAAACTTGGATCACCATTCCAAAAAAAATTGAGAGTACATGTAATGCGGTCAAATTTTTTCGGCATGCCGTGTTATTTTGAATTTCGGTCCAAATTTGGTATACATATTTACCTGGATGCTGAACAAGGATTTCTGTAGTCACATATGTTTTGCTTTGTAGGGAAAACCCACCGCATCTTATTTTCGTGATGTTTGCATCACGTTTCACCTTTAGGAGATATTGATGTCTCCCGATGCTGAATGGAGTGACTTGAATTCCTAAGGGCGAGGAACATTAAATTTTTAATTAGGATTATTGAAGAATAAGCAGGTACAACTTTGCTCCTAAAATTAAGCCAAAAGTAAAAATTCACAACTGAAGAGTGATAAACTTCCAAAATGCGCAAAAACTGACCGTTTAGGGTTTTGATGTCATTGTTGGCAGTCGTGACAAAAAAGCTGATGTTGTAGTTAATTGTGTAAGCCGAGGCTGCACACAGAAAGCAACTATGAGAAGAGCTGTTCCCGTCGTTACATGATACATTGTGTAACATAATGTGTTGCATTTCCTTTGGCGGCAGTCGATCGGAGGTCAAATCTGGACAGACAAAAAAGAGCCGAAATGAAAAAAAATACATTTTCATATCTCACAAGGGAGCTATTTCAGATGTTATTTTTTCTAAATTTTTCCACTATGCGGATGTTGTGGGGCATCCCAAAGGAATGCTATTCGTCATGGTCCTAGCTGCATCTGGGCAGGATGGATCATTTTTGGTCAGTGGCGGACATTTCCTATCCAAATATTCATATTGATGAATTTTTTGAATCTTCGCGCCAAAACTTTTTTCAATGATATTTGCTAAAACAGCTTTCAAGGCTGAGCATTTTTCACGAAGGAAGTGACCCTCTATCTTCAACCGTTTGACTTGCAGGAGTCATACGTCATACCAGTTTCCTTCACAACGATTTACCTGTACAATTTTTAATATAGGGGCTCATTGAAAAAAATTTTGGCGCGAAGATTCAAAAAATTT
>JAQIVE010001481.1:0-24684 GCA_034698285.1 Sminthurinus bimaculatus | reverse complement strand
AGCGTAAAAAACTGCATCGGGTAGGATAGGTGAGAATTCCTAACTCGCGGAACACCAAAAAAAGTTCCATTGTGAGTTGCACTTGAGACTCTGATTGCAGTTTCACGTTTCACATGTGTACATTTATAAGCATAAGTGTAGAATGTGTGTAGATGGCTCAAAGTATTAGGTCTTTGCAATTATTATGACTCTTATAATATTATTATGGCCATTTGCCATTTGTCTGGTCATAACATTGAACGTGGCACAATATAGCATGCATAATATATGTATGTATCTGCTGTATCTAGACTGTGTGGTTGTGGTGGGGTGATGTTCTGTTATGTTATATGATCCTGTTTTCTAATTCATTCATCATTCAATTTCATTATCCATTCATTCATTCATGCTCAAATACAAAATTTAATGATCGTAGTTTACTTTTTCTTATTGTTGTTGTTATTTTAAATTTCAAGTTAAGGTCCATCCTTTATTCTTCACATAAGGCATTTTCTCTTTTTACCAGCAGTTACTTAAGTATGTACAAAACAAATGTACACATGTGCCTTTGGCTGCCAGTGTTTGTCTTAACTGTATTGCCGTATGCATCTGTATTTTTTTACTGTAAAAAGTTCGCGAATGCTTCTTATGGCAAATGATAATTTCATTGGTTTTTAACTTTCGGTCTCGGCATTTTCTTATAATCTCAACTGTCTTGTATTTTATCTTTATGTCCCTTCGTTGGTGATTTTAAGATGATTCTATAACTATATCATGATATAAGTATTAAGTATATGTACATATATCTACATACGCGCGTATGCATAGACAGACTTCAGTGCTTTGGGAGGTCTATGTAATTCGCACCAATACATTGAGGACTTGGTATCTAGAAAAGTAGAATGTATATTATAATATATGTAGACTGTAGACAGTGCGAAGGAATAAGCAAAGGAAAGCCCATTTAACTTTTTACATTTCAAGTTTTACGACGTGGTTGTAAATGCAGAAGTTGACAGGGGAGAGAAATGACATTTTGGATCTGTAACTGTCTGGGTATGTATATACTAAATATACTTGTGTATACAGGCTGAAAATATTATGCATACACACGACTTTTTTCTCGTTGGGCGAGCAAACGCGAGACAATGGTTGTATTTGTTTAAATATAAACATGCAAATATTTTATTGCTAGGAATAAAATTCTATTCCAATCATTATTGTTTTTTTACTATTTATTACAATGCACAAATTTATGGAAGGAGGGGAAAATAGCAAAGGAAGAGTCGAAGTGACGTGGTTGCTTCAGTTTTTTTATCATTGTTTTTATTTTGATACCTGCTTACAACTTTTGTGGAAAATTTAACCAAGGAATGCAAATAATTAGCCCAAAATCTTAGTTGAAGGTTAAAATGGTTGATTTTCTGAGTATAACTTCAATTTGTGTATTATTTTCAATGGATCACAGCAAAACAATCATTCAAACAGTAAATGGAAATCAGTCATGATTGTTATATTGTTTTGAGAGGAGCAATGAAATAAAATGAAGATTGCCGAAGGAGATTTAGTTGCACTATTTATTATGTAAGAAAATGCATTTAAGCTCTTAAAATTATGTTGTATGGGTGTAAAACAGAGAAAAATTTGGCATTTAAGTATTGTATTATAACTTTTTGCGATTGCCTTTCGCTTTTGACTTTGGTGTGATGAATTATGATGTGAAGTAAAATAATAAAAGTAATTTGATTTCTACTGATGCCATAGACAACAAGTAAATGCGTTTTTCCCACGACTGTAGGAGAGAAGGCCGTGTTGTATTTTTTATTGTGAGACTTTTATGTTGATATTACTTTTACTGTAATATTACATAATTTACAGAGTGTGGGGTATAATATTTCCATTATCGCAATAAATCCAAAGTTATTAATTTTTCGTTTGAGACGAGTGTGTAGCACACTTTAAGGAAAAAAAGTGACATGACACATTTCGTGATGCATTTTGTGTTTTGGATGATTTTATGCTACCTGTGTTGTGCACAGGTACTTTTTTCCCTCTAAAACTGTAATAAGGTTTGCAAATAGTCCTGCAAAAATATAATGTACGCTTAACGACAATAATAATTGATGGATGGATAGAGCTTTTGTCTAGGTATGTAGAAAAGTAAACGTAAATATTTAAAAAAAGAGAATAGAGAACACCGTGCTGCTGCTAAGTGTTGTGTATAGAAATAATTTGAGGAATATTTCGTCCTTTCAAAAAAAATTCTGATGAAAGCTACTGATACACGCGAAATACACAGTGGTGTTAATACTCTCAGGAGGGCGAAGGAGAGAGAGAGGGGGAGGGGGTTGAGAAAAGAGTGAAGGAACTAATAGAATTATCTTTTAAGAAAAGAAAAGAAGAATATTGTTCTCCTATGTCAGCTTTTAAGAAAGTGCGTGTGGTTTCGACTTGGGACCATTTTTCTTATGCGTTTTTTCTTCATCCTCGTCTTGCTCTTATTTCTTATTCTTATTCTTCATCGTCTTATGACTTGCCCGTTTCCTTTTCTTCTTGCTCTTGTGTTTAAGAGAAAAATTTAATCTTCATTTTGCCTCTTATATGGTCGTCGGCCGAGGGACCATTTACTATTAAACTAATATGATAGATGCCGGCTGCACTTGGCGTTAATTGAATCGTTCGCTTTTCCTCGCTCTTTACTCCAGCTCAGATATATATATAATAAGCTAAGGATAGATGCACATATGTACATGCTTAAGACCTAGCTGAATTCATCCTCTTATATTCGTGCCGTGTTACACACAATTTTCTCAAGTGTGGACTTAGCATTTAGAGTACGTATGTATGTGTCGTGTTAAAGTATATGTAAATGCAGATTACATCCCGTAGATTCTCTCTCTCTCTCTCTCTCTTTCGCTCACTTTCTCTCAGTCTTCATCTCTCTACACCTTAATTTCATAGGCGCGAAGTGAGTCCTCATCACATTTTCTACATCTGGAAGGAATCTGCATGCAAGTATATATGCACACATTGTGCATATTCCTTCCAGTACGAATGTTGTTCGTATATTTGCATGGAGCAAAACCATCAAGTTATTAACGTCCAGAGATGAAGCCAAGGAGTTGGCTCGCTTTTTGTATATAATGAGGCCTGCTCATACCGTTGATGAGATGACTGCTGTTTTTGTATATTTATTCTGTATTCTCTTCTGTCGAGATGTTCCTGCCTCCGCTTCTTCTTCTTCTTCGTCTTCTGTATCTTCTCTTCTCTCTGTTTTCTGTCTAGGTGTGGAATTAAAATTAGAATTTTATGCAAGTTTAGCTTAGCAGATGAGAGAGAACGGGGAGGAGAGAGGGGGAAGAAAGAGAAAATGGTATAGGAGCCATATGAAATGAAGAGAGTGTTGAGAGTGAGAGTGAGAGTGAAAAGTGGAGGAGGGTAATTAATGGAAATTTAAATTACATTTGAATAATTTGCATAGTCATAAAGTCGTAATCATAATTCATTATCATAAAAGGTTACCCTCTCCTTTGTGGATTCTCTCGGCTCTTCTCTCCTCTTTACATCCTTCTTCTGCTGCTTTTTGTCTCTTTCCCTCTCTCTCTCTCCTTTTCGACTCGACTCCCTGATTTCTACGTGTGAACAATGCCCATTATAATAATAGCATTTTCGTTTCATGTATACGTACAAAGAGCATACGTTACATATGCACACGCGTCATATCTTCTAGGCGAAATGGAGATTCATTTTCGAGTTGCAACATGCAATGCATAATGTTCAAAAGTCTTTTACTTGTCTTCTAACTGTTCGCCGATTCTTCGTCGTCGTTTTAATGAAATTGTGACTGTATCTTTCTATTTCATTGAATGACGATGGTAGCTCAAAATAAAATTAAATATTTGGATTTTGGTTCATATTAAGTATACACGCCGCATTTTATGTATAGAGATAGAAAGAGATAAAATATATGATTTCACACTCTCATGGGTCATACATATTTGTTTGGTTGGATATTTCGTTCTGATTTCTGATCAGTCTTGCTATTTTTTTAAAAGGAGGAAATTTCACTTATTCGAAAATCTCTCGGCACAGAAATTCGAGTGATGAGATGACATATGAAGGATAAGATAATTTAATATTGTGTTTTTGTGTAAATAAGAAGGATGTCATGTACACATAGTCACACAATCATTTATCCACTTACAAGACAAAGGAGGGAATTAGAGACGAACAATTCATCTCATGTTACACTTGCACTTGTTTTGTGCGACGACTGACTTGGCTGAGAGGGATGTTGGATGTGTGAAGGATGAGAGACGTTTCTTTGTTTATGGGTTCTACATTATATAATATGCTATACATACACGCAGAAATTCCTTCGTTTTCCGAGTAACATTATCCTTCTTTAAATTTAATGTCCACGTTTTGGGTTATTACCACAACGAATATCGTCAAGATAATGAAGACGTATGACGAGCAATCATAAAGAGAATAATAATAATTATTATTGCTATTATTCTCCTGCTGTAAGGTAATTATGATATGGGGTATGTAATTTGAGCTGAATTCTTAGGGAAAATTGGCTCACATGGAGAAATAGATGAATAAATCCAACTAAATCCACTTTAACCGACAAAATATGTAATAATGTACATACATGTTGCATGGGATATGAAATGGAAATGAAATTGGAATTGGTATTGGTATATATTTATGTATTTGTGTAAAAAGGCTTGCGGGCTTCCGTCTCTCCGTCTTAAGTCTTAACCATGACTCAGTCAGTGGTGAGGAGTTGTCGGTGGCTTCTCCTCAGGATTCAGGATGCAGCCACGTATCCATGGAATCTATTTATATCCGGTGTATGTACAGAGCACAAGTACAGACATCAAGTAATGTAAAATCGATTCAAACTTGTTGGAGAGAGGGGAGAATTCGAAATTAGGAAGTAAGAGAATTGAGAAACAGCCATGTATAAATATATACATATGTATATGTATATTATGCACCACCTTGTATATGTACATATCTGTGTGTGTCTGCCAGAAGGAAATAACCCATGGAGAGATGAAGGGAGAAAAAAAAGAGAGATGGAAATGGGGAATCGGAATGCTCTACGGTAGATTTCAGATTGCCGTAATAACAGATGTAGTAAAACACCTGAGATCAAAAAGAGAGTGAAAGAGAGGCGGCGATACGGCCAACCGAGTTTCTCTCTCTCCACTGTACGCATCACACGCACATAGCCTTTCTCCCGTCCTTTCTCTGTTTCACCAGACGAAAAAAGCAATGTAACTAAATATATACGTACCTACATGAATAAATGTGTGTGTGTTTGTGTGTGTGTCCACGTATAAATAGATACAAGATACAAGACGAAGGTTTTTTTACACTTTAACATTTTATACAGCCCGAGTCAGCGATATGTACATATGTATCTCAGATATTTGTACTTGTATTTGTATTTGTGGCCATCATTTTGTGTTTCCCTGTTTTTTCGCGCGCTATCCACCACCACCACCCTCACTAGTTACATATCAAAAGTGAGAGAGCGAGAAGTGAGTATAAGATGCAGGAAGGAATTTACCCAGGCCTAACACCGACCAAACCAATAAGGGAAAGTAAAGCCGGTGAAAAAGACGAGTAATACTGTGGGTAAAACCTACGTCTTACTTTCCGACGAGTTGTAAGTTGTACACATTACAGCACACACACACACACACACAGTGCTTCATGGCAGGGATGAAAAGTAAAAGACAGAAGCGAAGGACGGAATTGCATTCATATAATAATATCTGTAATAGTGCCTATATACATATCTGGTATCTTTATATCTATATCTATATCGATGGTCTGGCTGGATAGAGAATGGAGAATGGGGTAGAGTTAGAGTAGTGATTTAAGGTGTAGACAGAAGTGGACTTGAAGCGACGGAGCTCTTGAGCTCTTCCTTGCTTCCTCTCTCTACTTTCTTCTTCATTCTCAATTTCTTCCTTCCTTCCTTCCTTTTTCCTTCATTCGTCGCTTCCTCTTCCTCTTCTACTTTCCCTCCAATTCCTGATAATACAATGAATGGAAGGGAATAGAGAATGGAATGGAATGTGGGCAGCAGAGACAGAGAAAGAGAGAGAGAGAGAAACTGCTGGACATGGAGGACAGTGAGGACGGAGACTGGGAAAAGACCAGAGGAGGTGAAAGGGTACAGGGTACATGGTCGTAATTTTTGATCAGGTATCCAGCGTAGCTTGACTCTCCCTCTTTCTCTTTCTTCCTATATCTAGATAGATAGATAGATATTCTATTTGGATAGAGCTGTAAAATTTCCGAATTGGTTGTAGGTTATGGTTAAGCACGCGGAGAGAGAAGGAGCAGGGAGTCAGAGTCAGAGTCGGGAGTCGGGGAAGTGCTTCGATGCTCAATGCTCAATGCAAAAGTAAAAGTAATAATAGAGGGCTGAGGGATAGAAAATAGTGCAATTTATTTGCTAGACGCTTTTGGATTACTATAAATTTAAGTAGGGAAGAAAGAGAGAGAGAGGACAAGGAGCCGGAGAACGAAGCGAGAGGCCAGGGAGAAAACGAAACGAAGGCGAATAAGAAAAAGAAAAAGAAGAACATGGTGGATGAAGCACCTAGGGAAATGTAACCATGTCATGCCATTCCATGCACTGTGACTCTTTCTGCCTCTACACTTTTTTTCTTCTTCCGTCCTCATGTACAGCCAAACCATCCTATACTCTACCATTTTATATATAAATATATACACGTTGTATCAGTATCTACTATCTACACGCACAGTCAACGTTTGCCTACTCTCAATAGTCAGTACACTCATGTACTCATATTATTATTATTATTATTATATCTCATCATATTGATCGTGACAAGGAGGAAAGGAGTAAAAGAGAGAATTCTCAGTATGTATATGTATGTATGTATGTACGTGCATGCATTCATGTGAGGGAAGAAACCAGGAACGAAACCACCCCGAGACCAGGTACTTAAATGTATCGAATATTGGATTTCTTTATGGATTACATATTACCCCTTTTTTCCATGGCATGGCATGCCATGCCATTGCCGTCCTATGCAATATGCATACATAGGTAGCAGATAGCATGCGTTTTTTATACGAGCCATTACAGCCATTCTTTAGCTCCGGCTAATGTGTCTCTTCTCCTCTGATACATATTTATGTAGAGTGCAGAGTTGGGGTTAGTCGACAGCGGGGCACAGATATACAAATAGAACGATAGATGGATATTATATTAGTCGACCATATTTATATTTCCCATGAGTCATATGCGATACATGGGAGAGAAAAGAGACATGACATGTATGTATGTAGTATGTATACGATGTACGGGCGACAGTGAGGGCTGTATTTGTATTTGTATGTATCGTGTCCTCTTCTCCTTTTCTCTCTGCTGGCAGCAGCAAATGAAATACGAAAACGAAATACACGAACATACACACGTCTCCGAACCTTCAAACTTGTCATGTCAGTCTCGCTTTCTTCCACATATATCTATATGTATAGATATAGCACTTGTACGTTTACAGCTTGGAGAAATGAAATGAGAGAAAATAAGGCAAGGAAGAAAGAATGAAGGAAAAGAAAAAAAGTGAGAGAAAAAACCTTTGACGAGAGAATCGCACAGTGTACAGTTTTTTTACTGCCGCAATGTACTCACATTACATTAGCCATTAGCCATTAGGAGACTTGGATTTAAAGCTTTTCTCCTCAAACTCTTCTCCTCAATTCTCAATCCTCAATCCACAATATCCATACAGTGAGAATGAAATAGTCCAAGACTTTCTCCGGTGCGATCTGGTTTTGAGACAAAAAGGAAGAACGAGAGAGAAAGCAGAAAAGAGCATGCAATCGAATTTACAGCAAAAGAGAATCATCGAAGAAAGCATCTAGATCTTTGTATAGATATATGTATATACATACACAGAATAGGAACAGTTCTATATTCTATACAGACAGTAATTTCTCATGTTTATATGTATAATGTACATATATATATCTATATTTTTTATATCAAGAATTTCTGTATAATACCGGAGAATGCAGCTATTTCTGTAGATATGTACTTACACAGGATTTCACTCAACGAGTTGAGAGTTTTCTCCGCTTTGCCTCATGTAGTTTCCTCGCTTTTTTCCAGTTTGAAGTGTGAGTGAAGTGAGGGACAGAAAGCGAGGAATGTGTAGTTTCACTGTTCTCAATCACAACTTATTCAGCTGGTGCTCCTCTCTCTCTTTTCTTTTCCTTTCTTTGCGGCTCCTCAACTCCTCAAAAGCTGGAGGAGAATAAGAATAAGAAGAATCAGGATCTTGAAATTTTTCAGGAGAGTCCTCGCAGTTTGTATGCACTACTGCAGTATTGAGTACATATAAAGACAGAGAGAAGAAGAGCAGGAAAAAATGTCGGATTAGACTGGATTAGATTTGTCTTTTTTCGATAAAAGTAAAAGTGAATCCATATCAAGTTTTTTTGAGTTGAGGAATTCAGTTTGCTTACTTTTTTCTTGCTGTGCCGTCTCTGCTTCGTTTTCAGGGCTCGTCTTCTTGTCGTCCTCCTTTTTTCTTGTCTATCTGCCTGTCTGTTCAGAGATTGAGATTGAGAATCGGGACGCATATGGTTATTTGTAATAGTTTTCCCTGCCAGTCAGTCAGTTTGCACGGGGAAATGTAAGGAAAGCTGGAAATATGTACAAGGAATATCATCTTTAGTACCTATGTATAAGTATGCATGTGCGGCTTCATGCAGTATGTAAATGATAATCTGTATGCATTATGCAATGTCAGTGGCAGTGCCATTTCAAGCTATTTCATTGTGCAGTCGGAAGAAAACGCAACTGATGTGAATGTGCAGGCATTCCATTCCATAAGCTCGACTAAACTAAACTGAACTGAACAGAGCTGAAAATGCAATGCAGCAGACCTGAAGAGGAACAAGAAGATAAATGATGAATACTTTGTGCATATTATACATTGTACACATTTCTAGATTTATCGTTGACGATTGGTCATGAATTCCAAATGATCACGTAGGCTCATATTCAACGACCAACGAGACTCAACTTTGCACAAATTTATGCACACATGCAGTTCAGTTCTTCACGTTGAACTTTTTTTTACAATTTCAATTTTCTTCTTTCTCACTCCTTTGTATTTCTACAATTTAAAACAAAAAGACCATTTATTTTGCATCATTATAATTTTATGTGAAGAAGGAGGGAAAAAACAATGATAATAAATTCGTGGCGATTGTATAATTTGTAAAGCTGTTAAATTTTTATACAGTCGGTTTTCTAATTTTAATGAGATGATCCTCTTTGTGAAATTATGTTTCGCTATAATATGTTGGTGGGCGCTGAAGTCGAGATACGCTCGTTATATTTAAAGTTTCATGTTCTCTCCTCGTGGATGTTTGTTGAAAGTTTGGAGGGAAAGTAAACACTGAGAGAATATTATATTATTCTGTACGGCGGTCTTGGTGCAGCTGTGTATTGCGGTTTCCTCTCTCTCTCTCTTTTTGGTTTTGTATACAGTTTTTCAAGTCAAAATAGAGAGAGAGAATGAAAGGAGAAAGGTTTAGCTATGGATGAGACAGTGTGATGTAGAGTGATGTGGATAATACAAAATACAAAGTACGAAGAAGACGACGACAACTATCCAGATACTGGCTTGTTCGTTGTTCATGTTCTCGCACCATGTATATCTATGTATGTATTGTAGGCTGTGTGCTGTTTGGTGTAATGCAATCTAAATTTAATATTTATTATTTTCTTTCCAGAAAATGTCTCAGGACGAAGACTCCTCGTACGCGTCTTCCGAGGAGGAAGGCAACATTAATATCACCCTTTTAGAAAGACTAATTCGCACGCATCCCGTTTGGTTTTTACCAGGTAAATGCTGCCCATTTCAAACATTGTTTTTTTCCCTCATCTTTATAAAACCTGTAAAAATTTGTATCGAAAATTGAAGGTGTTTTTAAATGGTTAAATTAAAATAATGTTGTATGATTATGTGAATTCCAATTAAAATTATGTGAAATTCAATTTCAATTACAGGCCTACAGCGATCCGGAGCTGTTCATCTTCTACAGGTTAGTACATGCGTTTTGCGTTTTGTTTCAAAAATACAAATGTTACAATGTACAATGTATCCTTTAAATTCATGTGTCAGACTCTCAGACTTTAATCGCTGTCAGACTGAAAGAATGTCGTGGATAGAAAGAAAGAGCTAGGTTTTAAAAACGTGGTCTGTTGTTTCATATCCCCTTTAAATTCTATCCTACGACTTGACTGTCCTTACCATTCTCTTGCAGATATCTACAATCTACATATCATGGCTTTTGTTTTGCATAAGAAATATGATACGAATACGAATACAAATACGATACAGTCAGCAGGAGTCAGTGTGATATTATAGAGGAGTGGGAGGAGGATAAGGACCAAGTGGAGGGAGAAAGAGACTGGTAGTTTAACTAGAAAATGAAATGCTTTTTTTCACTATTCTTTTCTATTTAAATTCTCTCCCATGATTTCATACAATACAGGCGTACTTATGTTCTTTCATCTTGGAGCCTGTCTCCTCCGTATAAAACACAATAAATTTAGTTGAAACATGTAAATAGGTAGCAGTCAAGTAAATATCCGTTTAAAGAGACAATGGAAGGACTTATGTATAAAAAGTAATAATATATAGAAATCTTCCTCTATATCCGTATTAATATTATATCTAGCAGAAAAGCAGGAGATGCACCTTCCAAAGATATATATAAAGAATGGAAAAAAATATCATATGGACGTGTGTGCAAACATTTTTATTACAATCATATGAAACTTGGAGCGACAAAGAAGGGGACAATATATTATTGTGTTAAAGAAAGGAATAAAGAAGCAGCTTCTACTTTTTAGTTTAGGACTTTCTTGAGCCGATCTACTAAAAGAAGAGGAGAAAAGAGGAAAGATTTACACATTTTTTTGTACTAAAGATATTTGTGTGTGGGTGTATCATGTGTAGCGAAATAACGAATACGATTCGCGTACATTATGGAATGAAGAGATAGTGAGATGGTCGATCTAGATTCTAGTTCCTAGTTTTTCTCCCTTTTTAAAAGCAATTAGACTCGTTTAACTTATATATTATACCATATATATACATAAAATAAAGAATGAAGGAAACGAAGCCAGCAAATTTATGTATCGAATCAATTTGATCTGATTTGCAGATGTAGACTGAATAGTGAATACTGAATACTGAATACGAAATAAAAAAGAAGATGCCAAGGCCAAAAGGGCAAAAAGAATCTGCAATATAGTCAGAGTAAAAACTATAGGGAGCAGTGAGACGTACACAAAGTTTTATCTTTTAACTATATTATATAAGACAGAGTACAGAGTAGAAAGAAAGAAGACGAGGTTCTGATCAAATGGAAATGAAAATGAATTAGTATGAATGGAAATGGTTAGTAGTCCTTGGGTTGATGTTCATCTTCTCCTCTGTCTCCTCCATGTTCTCATTTCTTTCTGTCTTTTGTACAGGGTCGCGAAGTGGGCAATTTCATCGTTCGGAGTTCTACGCAGCCCATGACGATGGCTTTGTCAGTGAAATTAGAGAAAGTCGTTGAGCATTATTTATTGAGAGCAGTTGACAATCGAATTGCTCTCGAAAATTCCAATAATACTTTTGAGACTGTGCATCAACTCATCAATTTCTACTGTTCACCAAATAGGTGAGTACGAGCAGCTTTCCTGCTTTCCACACTTTCTTCTTCTACTTTCTACGTATATTCTATGTATGCATGCATCTTGTTGATGGTGAGAGTCAGCAGAAGTAGACTGCTGGCTTATTTGGCAATAATTTTGTTATGTTCCATTTCATTCCATCTTCGTCTATGTACATGTCACATAGTCACATGTATACTTACAAAGAATGTTATGTACCTATAATAATTACAGTTATGTATGTTGAAATCAAATACATAAGTATACTTATTTTGTATCTCACGACTGTATTCAATTGTGAATCCCCAATTTCATTAGCTGGAATGTTTCCGTACGTAATTTTCCTTATTTGTGATAAGTATAGATATTGTCCGTGTATACGCCGGGTTGTGAAATATATTACGTATTACAGGACAATCTAATTTCCTGTGTAAGGCAACTAATCTAATTTATCTATAGATGACGACGGAATGGAAATGGATGTTTGCAATATGTATAAATACAGCATGCCGTGCATATTTATGTTTATGCATAATATTGTATTATACGTATATGGAACATGAAAGGTAATGGAACTTAATATCAAACAAATAACAAATAAATGTTGTATATTTGAATGGTTTCGCAGTGATGAAATCCCAGTATGCCTCCGTGTGCCACAAGCCATCTCAGAGGCAACTTCGCGCCAGCAACTCCGTTCTCTAGCTCTTCTTGGCCAAGGTGACGATCTAAATAATAATTATATTCATCATCATCACCATACCTATTAGCATATGATGGTATTCTGTGCCCGTTTTTTGTTGTAGTGCTCCATATAAATTTCATATTGGATGTGAACTATGCGTTCTTAGATATTTATATGTATATCTAAGATTCTCTTTAGGATTAGTACAGCATAGTAAGGAGTGAGGAGATTGTTTTTTAATACTTACGTGCCATACTATTATGCTTATAAATGATTTTTTCCCATCTGAGCTTTACAATTAGATTCACGAAACTCGGTATAGTGCCTGCAAAGGAGAGAGAGAGAGAGAAAGAGATGTAGAGGGAGAAAGAATCTCAGGTGCAGGAGTGTAGGAGTAGCAGGATGATTAGCTGATTAGTATTCCTCAGCAAATGCGGCCTTGCAAGGGTGAGGATCAGAAAATGTACCATATAGGCATATGTTGTATGTAAATAGGCATTGTAAATTTTTTTTTAAAAAACGGTGGAACAAGCTCAAAGTACATCATTATGTATGTAGGTAGTTCTCAATGCTCGAAAAGTGTAATGTAATAATAAGTTAAGTACCGTGAAAACTCAAATAGTACGGCATGTCATAGATTTTACCATTTGATTGTATTGCATGCGCATACTTTCTATGGCTAAAAACTCGAATAGTCAGGCAGCCGTACTATTTGAGTTTTTACGGTAAGTTGATGCAACACAAAATGACAGAAGCAAAGTAAAAGGAGAGAAATGTACCGTAGAGTTTAAGTAACCGTATTACGATTTTAATACAAATAATAGCAATAGTTAGCCATTTTGAGTAAGTCATTTTTTTCATCCACTGAAGAATAATAATATATTATAAATAATGCATACATACTTGTAATATAGGTGGTAAAACACTGGCGTTATATTTAATACCATTTAAATAACTTCCCTCTCATCCTTGTCCTTTGTCCTTTGTTATTCCTAATATGTACTTGGATGGAACAATAAAATTGTCGTTAGACGACAGTTACGTTATAATTATTGTTCTGTTGTCATGAATTACCTGGTGCAACTTTTAACCAAAGTTCTTTTCTTGTAGTAATCAGGAAATTTGAAAGATGGATGGACTGTTTAGAATGCAGAGTGACATAGCTTCTATTTCATAGTAAATTATGTATAATGCCAAGAGAATGAAACAGTTAAATAATTTACAGCTATGATATACACATACAACATTGTTGAACTCTCATTGTTTTTACTTCCTTTTTTTCTAGCCACAAAACTTGTTTGTCATCGTGGATTTAATTTATATTACTATCATAAATAAATGCACCTAGGTATATGGTTCATTTCAAGCAATATGCATAGTATAATACCATTCTATGTTCTATGTACTTATCTACTGTAGTTCTGGATTTTAGTGTTTTAGGTTATATAATATTATGAATTATTTTGACGCTAGCTGTAGAATAATAATAAACACAATAATATACGAGGAGTTCTCTTCGATGCTGTAGAGTAGTATACGGAAGAACGGGCAGTGAACGGTTTGGAGCGTCGTGTAGAGTACAGTAGAGTTTAGTACGTGTGACTCATACTTCGTTACGTTTTGATATTATTACAATGATCATTATTGATTGATCCTTTTTGTAGAATTCTGGACACGTTCCCCCACGAAAGAAACGAGTAGTCCCTCCGACATTGAACTGAACAGCCGGAACTTTATTTCAAGCGGACTTGGTAGTCAATCGAGTGACAGTCAGAACAGTCTTCCTGATAACAGGTACGTTTTTACCGTATTTCAACTGCAGTACAATACATTATGTAATATGAATATGTACAAAGGACAACATATACATACATAAATATATCAGAAAAAGCACATTCTCGTCTACCCTTTGTCACCTTAATATGCTAGTAGTGTATTAATTATTAATTATGACACATTTTGAAGTCGTACAACTTCCACATGTTGTAGAGAAGCTATATTAACTTTAATAATAACTATATATGTAATATGTCTGTGTTCTGTGCCAAACACGTATAGGAATACACAACATGTTACACGACTCGTATTCCTATTCTTCTTTGCTTTCTTGGGTGACTTGACTCACTAATCATCAGTTGAGCTGAACTGCGCTCTCGACTTTGAGCTTGACTTTCAGACTTGAGCTCTATATAGTAATATTCTTAAAGCTACAAAAGTTTTTCTATCAAATGTGCACGGTGTACAGTACACTGTGTGTACTATGATTATTATTATGTAACAGACATTGAAGACATGACAATCAGAATCCAACTTCCAATTTACTTACTTACTTATGTCATCATCGTCGTTGAGTCCAATTCCCACAGGAAAGCGTAATTTCTATCATTAAGCTAACCTTTGCTCTACATTTTCCCGCTAGTTCAGGGACATTTTTGTATCTGACGTTATGATTTTATATGCAGTGGGCAAAAGGCAGTACATTAGTCCTTCATACATGTTATATATTATGTATTGTTTGTATAATATAATACAGAGTAAAAGAATGCATAGAAGCGTGTGAGTTTCTCATGCCCTTCTACTCATTTGTTTTGTTTTTTATGCCTTAAGTTCACAGATCAATTAACTTTTACAATTTTTATGATGAACCAATTTACAGTACAGTACAACTTACAATGTTTTTCGTATACATTATATGGAACTTGTCAGCTGTGCAAGTTTATACTGTATATACGAATAGTTTTTTCAAAAAGTACTTTTGGTCGTAAATGTGCATAGTTTATTTTTCTCTATTTCCAAATGTTAACATGCATGTATAGCTGATATGCTAATGAAGGAACGGGGGTTTGAGTTTTTCTTGCAACGGATAATTCTCTTTAATGAATGGTTTCAAATTTTTCTTAATCTTATTGGTTTCTTTCTTTCTTTCTTTTGTACAGACCGAATCGGCCCACAACTTTGAACCTAAATACAGTACCAAAGCCTCCGCCAAGATGGTCCAAGTCGACTCTACTTTCCAGCGTGCAATCAACTCCCACAGATTCTATTCACAGTATGACCATGTCAATATCGACCAAGAAGAAAAAGAAGAAAACTCGCTCGTCCATCCACTACAAAGATGTGGAGCTTTTTAATAATTTCAAAGGGGTAAGAAGCTGAATGCTTTACTTTAAATTGATTTGATTTAATTATTGGATGATATATGTACGTGGTTATGTACGCAGTAAAAACTTGAATTACAAATTGCAAACATACTCAATTCATGCTCAAAGAAGGACGAGGAAAAACATAGTTGAAAAAGTTGTGTATGTATATGTAACTTCAAAGGACTTTACTTTTTTATCCCTTTGAAGAGTTTGTACATGCACACGTTCTGTATTTTTTTAAGCTGGAGAGTGAACTGGAAAACTTATAGATTCTAAATTCAAGATTTATATACAGACACAGGCACAAAAGCTAAAATGGATAGACAAACAAATATGTACATGGCAGGAGAATCGAAAGGGGATTAGGAATGATTTAACTTGACAGTGTTGGAAATGTGAATGCGAATGCAGTAGCTTCTCTGCTTCTACCTCCTCTTCTTGTTTTGTTTCCTATATATCTCATGTCTAATGTAATAGGAAAATAATACCGGTAGCATAGGTATTCCTTTTTCCTGACTTGTCTTCCTACTCCGTTTCCTTTTTCCTCTTTTTACTCGTCGGATAGCAGACTACTTGGGAATTCAATTAAAATTGATGGATAGCTGATATTGGATATTGTGTGTGTATGTGTATGTGTATGTATTTCTATAATACTTATGTATTTTTCCATGCAATGGTATTTGATATTCCGTCTTTTTTGTGTGTTCTCTTTTTCTATGTATTCCCTGGGTGAGTAGAAGAAAACAAACTATGATGACAAGGCGAGCGACTATGAAGATATCTGGTCACCAATGAATAAGCCAAGACCCTTAACAACATTCAAGCCAAACAATCGACTGAGTTTATTTGAATCGAAATCCATCTACTCAGAACCCATCGACTCTCTGAGATTCAAACGATTTGGAGCCCATCGACACAGCGAACCTAACATTCGATGGAGTCACGTCATTATTCATCATGATGAGGAGACACAGCAGAATCAACTGAATACCACCTCCAGCGTCGACAACCTCCTGTGGAAAAGTCACGGTAAATAAAATGAATATTATAATATTATATAGTCAATAGTACTTTTACAGTCGAAAATACATCATGTATTGCTCTATTATATGAAAGGGCTATCTATTTTATTTCATTTTAAAAGCACGGCGTTATAATAGCTTAAAATATGCTTAGGAAAAATCAAGGGGTAATTTAATAATGATGATATAATGAGAGAGTCATTATTGAATTAACATGGGGACAAACATGATGAGTAAGCAAACATCAAACATAGCACATTGTAAAGAAAGAAAGAAAGGGAAAGGGAAACGCACGTGCGTGTTCAGAGGTAAAATTATGTATTATGATTTGGAACTATTGATATGGATTCGTACATTTTTAATGTAGAGAGTGGGACCAGAGCATTCACCTGTCTACACACTAGTATGTATATTTTATGTACACAATCATAGCACACGCATATATAAACATTCGGTACACACATCCACATGTGTGTGCGTGTATGTTTACGTGTGCGTATATGTATGTATACGCTGTTAGTTTTGCATAAAATCAGCAGTATTGATTCGTTGCTGTACCGTTATATGGCTTTTGTCGTCGTCGTAGTTTTCGTTTTCATTTTCCTTTCGATTTCATTTTTGTCGTGGCGTCAGTCAGTCGACCCGAAGTCGGAGAGTTTTCGTTGTGCTCTGTTTCTCTTTAGACGTCCAGGGAAAATACACCACCGTCACCCCATCAATGCCAATGCAATGTGGTTTTCTTCGGCTTGTTTTTACTATTGCTGCCTTCTCCTCCAATTTCGAACCAAATGTTATGGATAAATTTGAGTATGTATGTATAAAGCAATACATAGAGTAGCAATACATACCTGGAGCTCATTCATCGGGCATACAGTTGATGTTGCACAGTTCAAAAATTCTATACTGTATACAAATACACTATGTAAATTGTATACAAACGCATTTACTTTCCACCATCCATCCATCTACGACTCTGTAACACATATGTATATGTACACTTGCTTTTACTCCTACTATTACTACGACTCTGATAGATAATATCAATCTGTTTTTGTATTCTGTTTTGTTGGACGTAGTATTTTGTAGAGAGGCAAAGCAGTGCAGTGTAGCTATTCATTTAACGATAGGACTGGGGAAAAGGGAAATCGAAAATGAAATTGTGTACATACTGTGTTCATGTACAGTGTACAGCCTACAGTAATAATATGCATAATATATTATTGCACTACAGAGTATTTTGTGGGCACAGGGAAAAGGGCTAAAGTTCTCGACTAAATTATTTAATGTGTACCAAGCAACCAACCAGCGTCAATATTAACTGCACTCTCCCGTACCCGTGCCTATTTCAGCTTGTAGTTTTTGTTGTATAAAAGAGAAACTTGCATGAATATGTACGTTATCCCCAATTTGGTTGCGTGTGCTCCAAAGTTCTAACTACATACTTGGGTTTACAGGAGAGCTTTAGGCCAGATCCAATGTTTTAGAGCAAGTATCAATTATTATCCGTAGCGTTTGTATCGTGTTTTTGTTTTAGATTTAGATAGAAAAGCAATGCTGGGTCTACATGCTGATAGTAACGATAATAATTATCATTATTAGTATGTAGTAGTATCGGGGTTTTTTCTCGCTAGATTTTTATGCATCAGAGAGAGAGAGAGAGAGAGCACTGTGGTGACTGATATAATTTTATAATGTCAAGATGGAGGAAAACTTTCCGCGTTACTGTTATCCACATTGTACTTTTCAATATAGAAAGAAAGTTGGAAAATGCTGCTGGCGGAATTGAATATGGGGGGCTGTGCAAATATCGGTATTGTATCTAAATATAGAAATAAAGAAGAAAAGGATGAAGAGGATCGAAGAATTCTCCATTTGCTTTTTAAATGCCGGATACATATCTGCATTACAGCCGCAGTCTCGAATCTTTTAGTAGTCGTAGTCAATGATTGCGTATATATGCATGTGCAGATGATACGAAAACTGATAGTTGCAGTGAGCCCTGCGTTTTTTATCGTTTTCGTTCGTGATGCTGACTGCTGTTGAGTTGATGTTGCTTCTGATGTTGAGGAAGAGGAAGAATCGATATTTACAGAGGTGAATGAATTTAAGATGAGAAGATTTCAATGGTAATGAGATGAAGGTGAGCAGTTCAAGTGGCGACAGAGTGCACCTCGTTATGGCCGTGAACGATTTCTAATTGATATGACTGGGCTATAAAATGAGTCTCCTTTGCATAATAATGCTTTTGTCAATAACTGTTTTCTTTCTGCACTGGGAATTTCGGGATACATTTAGCACGAGACGGGTTTTTTAAACGATGTATCCACACGTTTCCTGTTCAGAAAGTTACCTTTGTATTTTGGTACACAATACAATATACATACAATAGACGATGGAAACACAAGGGCAAAACGTTGGCGTGCGTTTGGTGCAGAAGGTTAATGCACAAAGTTTTCATATATTTTAAAATAAATGGAAAACGGAATGCATATTTCAGTGAAGAGACTGGATACTGGATACTGTATACATATTCAGAGTATGCATTTACGTCACATGTATGTAAACAATAAGTAGTACTGAATGAAAGTTTATAGAAAAGAATTCCTTATAAAGGATGGTTGAAGTGTGAAGTTTAGCAGGTATATGTGGTTTATTATGCATTATTTGTATGTAAATACTTTATGTGTTTGTCTTTGACTTTTTGTACACACAGAAACGAATAACACGTTGAGATCTCACGAAAACTTTCCTGAAGAAAAGCCAATGTGGCCACCGCCTCTGGACCATTCAATGACGCCAACTCTCGTTCAAGATGTTAATAAATTTCCTATTTTGACCCCACCAAACTCGCCAGGACAGCGCCATGGTGAGTCCTACCGATTCTCGAGGTATGACAATTTGGAGTACCGAAAATCCGAAGAGAATTTCCTCCAGTTGGGCCAGGAAAATACAATATCACAGCCTTGGGACTCTAGTAAATGGGAACATATCTGGAAAATCGTGTCTGACTCAACTTGTCAGCTAGACTCCATCAGTATTCAAAATGTGAGTTGCCCATTGCCATTGCACATTGTGCTGTTTCGAGCATTCTGCATTAAACATTAAACCACAGTGTTAAAGAGGCTTTGTATAGTTAGAATGAAATCGTAAAAATTGATCGAATCTTGCAAAAAATGCCAAATTTGGCTCATTCAATGTCCATTTCACTCACTAATTCTGTAATTTTCAGGAGAAGAATAAAACGTCGCATGTCATTCAGGGTGCTGTAAAGGACTTGGCAAACGAGCCCAATGGAGTTTTTGGTCCAACGTTGAAGTCTTTTATTACCTGCACACTTTCTGTCAAGTCCAAAGATCCTCATGTAAGTTCTTTGAAACCTAAGTCCTAAGTCTAATTCTAACTATAGCGCCTATTGTAGTAATTTCATGAATATAATCGATGGATTACAACTTACAATATAAACATACAATACTGTAGCATAATTGAACATGGTTTTTAACTTTTAAAAAATCTTTTTCTCTACAGAAAATTATGAGGAACACAAGACAGTTTATGAATGGCATGAAGAACTATTTGTCGGGAACAACGAGTCCTGAAACGGAGAAATTGAGAAAAGAAATCAAGAAACAGACAGAGCTTCTGGGAGAAAGTGAATTTCTCAATATCGACTCAATCTTGGAAGAAGTTTTGGTTGAGCTGATCCTCAATCCATTGTTCAATTATATCATCGAGATGTTGAATGAGATCAACGGAGAGCTTATGCTCATCTCACGAGAACCAATCCAAAATGATTTGAAATTTACGTTTGACAAATTTCGAGAGTCCAGTAGTCCATTAGGTATAACAGAATACATCGATTTAATGCAAAAATCAAAAGATACAATAGACCTTTAATTTCCTTAAATGTATTTAATTTACATAAAATAATGAATTTATCATGTGTACAAAATTCAACGTTCAGCTGATTCTCAACAATGTTAGATGATAATATTACTGGTAGCTGTCATAAGATCTAACAGTGGTTGATTTTTTTTAAACTAGAAAAACTTCACGCATGGAGTGAGTTCGTTTCAAAGGTTCAGGTTGACGACAATTATAATGCAGAGAATTCCATTGACAAGTTATCCGCAGCTCTGTCGTCTGTTTGTACCAAAGATATCAAGTCACATGTGGACTACACTCTGACGCTACTGCCACATTCAACCTTAGAAGCCAATAATTATGTGCTAACGCTCCTTCAGTCTGTCATTGAGCATTTACAAAATAATACCGCTGTTGTCACTGCAGTTCGGGTTGTGATTCCCGATGAGAGGAATGGTACTTTGATAAGGTAGGATATGATTTGATGTGTTTTTCCCAAAACTTTGACATTTCTTTGCATTTCTGAGTTCTGTCTTTTAATTATTTCTAATTTCCATTGATTTTTTTACTAACATTTTTTGACGTTTCCATTTATGTTTTGCATGCTCGTTTTGTAGAATTTTAAAGTTCTTTTCTATCGTCTGATTTCAAATTATAGTAATCGCCAAATGTTTACTGTTTGTTCAGAAAAATTGTCCCGGTTCAAAGCACGACAACAAACAAAGAAGTAATTAAGATGGTCGCGTCGAAACTCGGAATAGGAAATTCTAGTGATTATGTTCTAGTCAAGATAAAAGATGGAGAAGGTAATTAACCTATATTATTATTGTAATTTTTATTGTTCAACATGATAAGGGTTTTATTGCTTTTGTTTTCCTTATCAACATTATTATTACATTATTACTCCAGATTCCAGTTTCTTTTTTTCTACAATATTAATTGTTTATGACTTACAATTAGATCAGAGACCAGTTATCGTATTTGGCTTATGATTTGTCAAGTGGTTCATGTGTATGTTTATTGTTGGTTTTTCAATCTGTTCCAGAAACCATTTGCCCGGATTCAGCTCGCGTCGACATTGGGCAACAATCTGCATTTGCAGTACGGAAAATTGAGGCAAAAATAGGCTGGCCGGCTCGTTTAGTGTAGTGTAGCCGGCAACTCTGTGATTCAAACTGAAGTTTATTATTATTGTGAACTTTATACTTTTTGCAACTTCTACTTCATGAATATCATAATAATAATATCTATCAAATATTACCATTACCAATAAGTATAAATTATACTACTATAAACCATAATATTTTTACGTACATCAAAACAAATGTTGTTGCAATATTTAAGATTTAATAACATATTATATGATTACCATCATTATAGTTATCTATAATTGATTACCCTTCCTTACCAGCTATGTTAGTTAGTTTTTATATTAAATAGTAGAAATATATTGTAAAATATTAGTGTTATAGTTAAACATACAAGATTCTGTATAATATATTCTATTCTACTATGATATTATATTGTGGTAGTCTAGCATCTAGCACTCAAGTAATTATGTTTATTGATGATTACAAAATACGCCATTTTCGTGAAACATAAATTATAAATATAATATAAACTTTGACTTTAGGTACTTACTTACGATTACGATTAATGACAAGAATCAATGAATAATGATAATCTAATATATCATCGTGTCATGATAACCTTTAATTCGTTATAATTATACTAGTAATTTGTTTTTTATTCGAAATCATTATAATCATGATAATCTTTAAAATAAATAATAATTTTCAAAAAAAAAACATTACAGTCTAAGTTAAGCGCTATGATCTTAATCAAAGTCATGCCTAAAAAAGCAAACGAACATAAAAGAAACAGTTAGTATTCAAAAAACGATTCAAATCTGTATAACGTTGGTAAAGTATAGTATAGGAAAGATAAAAGTAAAAATGAGGCCTAATATTATTAAGGTGATGATGCAAGTGGTCTTTTTGGTGCACTTTTTGGGACGAAGCTGCTTCTGAGAGTAAAACTGAAAATCCGTCAAAAACTATGATTTAATGTTGATGACTACTTGCGTCTCTTGGATATAGAGGTTGAAATAATACATGTTGCTATGAATGGAATTAACGTACTACTGTGAATGTCGAAACAAGGATGAGGGATTTGACTTGCGTCTCTAGATTTGCATCTAATTTAAGAGTGTAGCTGGCATTTAGCGGAAGGTCCTTAAAATTTATTATGTTTGTATCAGATTCACTCCAATAAGGTTCCCAAAGCTAAAAAAAAGAATATATTATACATACACAATTATCGTAAATTGCCAACAGTGGTTTTTCTGATGAATATTTATGAGCAACACAAAATGTTTTTTTTATGTTTTATTGACAGTATACCTCATAATAATATATAAACGCTTACCATTTCACCGATTGGTTGATTTTTCTGTACGTTCCGTATTCCACATGACAATCCGTCACCTCTTGATTCTATTTCAAACGTTTTAACGTTTTCTTTTCCAACATTTATGGCCCAAGCGACTTTCTCCTTGGAGGATAAACTGCCAAGTTCGTCTTTGTCTACTTTGAAACTTATCTAGAAAAAAATATGTGAAATATAAAATATAATATATAATATTATAACCTCACAATTTCATACTTTTATGTAAGTATGAAACAAACCCAGATGATTTTTTAGCAAGTAAGAAAATGAAAATTCTCTTAAATTTAAGGCAATATTTTTTGTACCGATTTACTATTAAATTTGGATGAAGTTATAAAAGGCTTCTGACTCCTTTGCTTCTCCATTACAACAAACAGCTGTAGTTTATCTGCAATAGTGACGTAGAAAAGTATCTGAAATGGATGAGAAGCGAGAAAAGTGGGGTAGGAAAAGAAATTTTACAATGATGTTTGTGAATTTGAATGTTTGCTTTTTGTTTTTGATTGATTGATTGATTTAGATTTTGATAGGACGTACGATTGAGGCAGATAGCACAAAGAAGGCTGGATAGGCTGAAAAGAAAATAATAAATATATGAATTAAACTTCATTTTACTTCATTCCTCAATTTAACCTTTGAGGTGACCTTAAAACTTAAAACTACTGTTTATCATGCAGCACTTTGTTTTAAATTCAAATGTATGTATCGTATTATGTATATAGGTAAGAAGTGTTAGCTTACAGACGTCGGGAATGCGTCGAATAGTGAATTCGGATTTTTGTTTGAAGATGACAGAGAGAGTCTCGTGCACATTGATGTCTACCTCAGATCCAGTAGTAGTTGGTTTTGCTACAGGCACCCAGTTAGACGCCATTGTTGTCGCTTTAACTCCACTACAGTTGTGACGATGGATCTTAGGTCATACAAGAAGAAGTAGCAGAAGACTTCTGACATTTGTTCATAAAGGTCGAGGAACTCACTAAAGTCTCCATTAACTCTTCCTCCTTGTACATTGTCATATTGTTTCGCAAATTTTTCTCTTGAGGGACAGACCACGTCCATATTAGACATGATGATGGGAGTAGTAGCCAAAGATGCAATGAAAGAAGTGAAGAATAAAAAGGTGAAGCTGTTGCGGTTGGGAAACCGTCGTCTCTACTTCTATGGGCATCGAACTTGTCAGCACTAAAGTAGGATTTCGCCGGGTCATTCATGTTACAGGATATGTCGTGTATTAGGACACATTTTCATGTTTGTTATTTCAGCAGCTACACATTTTTGTTTATTATTTCAGCATTCAAGCTACATATCAAAACCCCTAGTGGGAGGGTGAAATGGTTTCAAAATCGCCTTCTCTCACTCAGTTTATTTTACCGCAGGTGATTGGTGTTTTAGCGAGACATAAAAGTGTATGTAAAATATTCCATAGGAACACAAAATTTGGTTGATTATAGCTGTCTTTCATTTTTTTGCTATTATTTATTTTGCATTGGATTGGAAATTGCACATTGGGAAATTTGAGTAGTGCTTGTTTCATAACCTCAATAAAATAGCCGAAAATACTCGGAAAGTCTATAAAACTCGTTATTTACTTTGCCTTTCATTTTGAATCGGATTTAATTATTCCCTTCGCAACGGACACAATTTTCTCAAGTAAAATTGCAGTCAGTCTGGCTTGTTAATATCAGAAATGGATGCGCTTTTACTCAAATTTCGAAACTATGGAAACCCCATCAAGATCAATGTAAAATGACTTCCTACGATGAAGATTCTGCATATCTAACCAAAACAAAAATTATCTGACCC